>BQNB010006021.1:2506-70006 GCA_026074375.1 Tanacetum coccineum
AAGGGATGTCTTGATTTTATAATCTTTGTTGATGGTGATTTTTTTGAATGGTGGTTCTTCGGTATTGGATTTAGATTCAGAATTTTCAACTTCAGCCATTGCTACGAATTCATTAAATTCAGAAAAAAATTCTTCTTCGAAAAGGGTTCATTCGATGGAATGGAGGATTTTGCTTCCTTCGTCTAGAAGAGCGTCGAAATATTCTTCTAAGATATCATCGACAACATCGATACTAAAACATGTATCATCGTTTGAGTAAGAGTGTTTCATTGCAGAGTCGATATTAAAGATCATTCGTTCAGTCCCAACTCCAAGATTGAGTTGTTTTTGTTTAACTCGAATAACTGCATCAGCAGTGTGAAGAAAGGGTCGTCCCAAGATGAGGGGAACTTTACTGTCTTCCTCCATTTCGAGAATAATGAAATCGGCAGGAAAAGTGAATTTACCAACTTCAATGAGCATATTTTTAGCTATTCCAACAGGGTATTGGAACAATCTGTCGACTAATCTCACGCTCATTTTGGTAGGTTTAAGAGTTTCGAGAGATAGTTTCGCATATAAGGAATATGGCATAAGGTTAATACTAGCACCAAGATAGGCTAAAGCATTACAGGAAAAGGTTTTGTTGAAAATACATGGAATAAGGAAACTTCCAGGGTCTCCAAGTTTTGGTGGAACTTTAATCTGGATCATTGCTGAACTCTCATCGCTAAGGAAAGCGACAGAAATTTGTTCTATTTTATGCTTGTTGCTTATGAGTTCTTTGAGAAATTTTTTATAGTTAGGCATTCCGGCTAAGACGTCGACAAGAGGTATATTGATTCGAACGGCTCGGATCATGTCGAGGAATTTCCCGTATTGGGCTTCCATTTTTTCTTTTCTGAGGCGTTGAGGATACGGAATTTTTGGTTTGTATGGTTTGGGTAATGATGTTTCTTTAACTGGTTTCTGGGTTTGAATCTTTGGTTGTGGTATAGGTTCATCGTCTTCATCATCGCTATCGAAGTTGATCGGGTTTTCGGTTTTGTTTTGTTCTTCATTCAGGTTTTCTGATGGATTGTAGGTTTTACCATTTCTTGTGAATACGACATTCACATGCTCGTTACGAGCTTGCGGCGGTTGATAAGCTTTAAAATTGATACCTCATAAGTTTGGTTGAGTGTTGCTTGGAAGAGATCCAGAAGGTCGACCAGATTGCTTGTCAGCAAGTCTGTCAAACTTAGTTTCAAGATTTTGGATTGAAGCTTGATGATTTTTTGCTACTGTTTCGAGTTGAGTTTTGAGGTCCATGAATGTTTCTTTGACAAACCAAAGCATTGTTGATGGCTGAGATAAATCGTTTAATTATGTATTTCTGAAGATCGTACGGTTTGTCATCCGTGTAGATCGTGAGTTGTCTCGATTAATAATCATATCACGTCCGCTTGAAACTCAATTATCTGCGTTCAAGTATCGGTCGCAGTAATTATTGTAAAAACGAGTCTTACAGAAAGTTTGCATGAATTTAACTTCTTCATTAAGGGACATATGAATGTCCATCATCGTCAAGATTGGGGTGTTGGTTGTTTAAACGAGATTGGAGTCTTTGTACTTGAGCATCCATTTTTATGGCAAAGGCAGCCATTCGGGCTAATAATTTTTCAGTATTCGGTATTACTGCTACCTCATGCGGCGAAAGCAACAGTTTTTTAAGAGATGTTTGTGGTTTTTTGTTTTTAAGCCCAATCGAGCTTTAGAGTCAGACTTTAATTTGAGAAGACTGATAAGCTTGATTTGGTGTATTATATAAGGAAAAAACCACCACTGTGACTTTTAGAACTTCTTGGGTATTTCGTTGAGACCATGATAGAGAAGATTTTTGATAATATTGCCTTTAGAAAGGTTATGACCATGGAAATTTCAGAGTATTTCTTTCATACGAAGCCAAGCATCGGTCAGAGATTCGTTTTCATGTTGAGAAAAGGCACGAATTTCTCTGAGGAGTCGGTCAAAAAAGAGCAGGGAAAAGATCGTCTAATGAAATCATTCGAAGTTCATCACACGTTCAATATTACTTATTAGAGTTCGTTCAGCCATGTTTTTGCTTCTACCAGTGAGTGAATGGGAAACAATCATTAGGCGGATGATAGCTTATTTTTCGAGTATCTCTGAATTAAACATATCACCTATTCTAAGAAATTCATGAATGTGTTTATGAGGATCAGTTTTGTTCTACCATCAAATTGGTTCCTTTGACAAGGGTCAAGTGAGTTACCTTTAATGGCAAACTCGTTAGTGGTTTCAAGAATATGATTGCGAAATCCAGGAGTCAAAGCGCCAACACCGGACGATAAACCCACATGGGTACATCACCATTGGATCGTAATTTCGAAGATATCAAGAAAGTGAGGAAGTCATTGATTGTTAAGAATGACGGGTAGACAATTCTCGGTGTTGTGGGTGGATTGTTTCTTTGATCGTATGAACACCATCGAGTTTCGTCTACGAAGTCTTTGATTCAGAGTGCGCTCAGGTTCGGGTAAAGGTTCAACAAGTTCAGAATTGGAAGTACGTGTATGCATTCAAGAGAGAAATCGTTTGGGTCAGTTTGCCAGAACACTGTACGATGATTTTTGAAAAAGAGAGAGTTAAAATAATTTTACAGAGTTGATTACAGAACAACTTAAAAATCTCCGGCAGCGACGCCAAAACTACGAATGTGTTTCAAAAGCTTAAAATTTTATAATGACTGAAAATACCAATTTATTATAGGTAAACACATGGGTGAAAAGTATAAACCACGTATGTTAGTATAATCTTTCTAGGATAAGACCAGATCGTCCACAAGGATTGAGTAGTGTTTAGATAAACAGAAAGAAAATAAAACTTTAACTTAAAAAAAATAACTTTTTGTTTATTACCAAAGCTAATAAAATGAACTATCGAAAGTTAAAAATAATTTATAAGTGATGGAAATAATTTAGACCTTGAAGATGGACCTTTAACTTATAAAAAGGATTTCTCGTCAGAAAACATTTTCAAAAATTAACTTAATTAACTCAAGACTTATATTTAGTAGACTAGACCAAATATGTCACTCAAATAGTTTAGTTACTTATTATATCAAAACTTATTTTGTTTATCAATTCACGAAAGTGAATTTCTCGGCACAGACAATAAAGATCATAGACAAATCTTTAAAACAATATAGATCCCATACTGGTCTTTCGACTAGACCGTATGCATATATAATCTAAGTTGATAAGCAAACCGATAAGAATAAGATATAACACGATTGCAACATAAGCTTGAGATTAAAGAAATCACGATCATACCAAACACTTATTCATTACAATAACGTCACCGAGTAGTCATGAGAGATTTAGCCTCTCATGGCTATGAGGTTCATAACATAATATGATTCTACATGAATTTTTATTATTCCAATAAACTAATATGATATTCTACTTCATTCTTGATCGTTTGATCTTGAATCTTCAAAAGGGTGTGGTGTTTATGCTTTGTGAATGTGGAAAGTGGTATGTATGAGTTGAAGAATCGATGAGAGGATTGATTGAAGGATGAAGTAGTGGGATGAGGGATGTTTTGTTCTTCATTCAGGTTTTTTGATGGATTGTAGGTTTTACCATTTCTTGTGAATACGACATTCACATGCTCGTTACGAGCTTGCGGCGATTGATAAGCTTTATAATTGATACCTCGTGAGTTTGGTTGAGTGTTGCTTGGAAGAGATCCAGAAGGTCGACCAGATTGCTTGTCAACAAGTCTGTCAAACTTAGTTTCAAGATTTTGGATTGAAGCTTGATGATTTTTTGCTATTGTTTCGAGTTGAGTTTTGAGGTCCATGAATGTTTCTTTGACAAAAGCATTGGTTGATTGCTGAGATAAAATCGTTGAATTGTTTCTGAAGATCGTACGGTTTGTCATCGGTGTTAGATCGGTAGTTGTCTCGATTATAATCATTCCGTCCGCTTGAACGTCAATTATCGCGATTCGAGTCTCGGTCGCAGTAATTATTGTAAAAACGAGTCTTACGAAAAGTTTGCATGAATTTAACTTCTTCTTTAAGGGACATATGTATGTCATCATCGTCAAGATTGGGTGTTGGTTGTTTAGCACGAGATTGGAGTTCTTTGTACTGAGCATCCATTTTTATGGTCATGGCATCCATTCGGGCTATAATTTGTCAGTATCGGTATTACTGCTACCTTCATCGGCGAAAGCAACAGTTTTTTTAAGAGATGTTTTGGTTTTTTGATTTTTAGCCCAATCGAGCTTGAGTAAGACTTTATCTTTGAGAAGCTGATAAGCTTGATTTGGTGTTTTATAAAGGAAAAAACCACCAGCTGTGACATTTAGAACTTCTTGGGTTATTTCGTTGAGACCATGATAGAAGATTTTGATAATATTGCCTTTAGAAAGGTTATGACCATGGAAATTTCAGAGTATTTCTTTCATACGAAGCCAAGCATCGGTCAGAGATTCGTTTTCATGTTGAGAAAAGGCACGAATTTCTCTGAGGAGTCGGTCAAAAAGAGCCGAAGGAAAGAATCGGCTAATGAAATCAGTTCGAAGTTCATCCAACGTTTCAATAGTTCCTTCGTTGAGTTTGTTCAGCCATGTTTTTGCTTCTCCAGTTAGTAATAGGGGAAACATCATCAGGCGGACAACTTCATTTTCAGTATCTCTGTATTTAAGCATATCGCAGATTCTGAGGAATTCATGAATGTGTTTATGAGGATCGATTTTGGTTCTACCATCAAATTGGTTTCCTTTGACAAGGGTCAAGTGGTTACCTTTAATGGCAAACTCGTTTCCGGTTTCAGGAATAGTGATTGCGAAACCAGGAGTTAGAGCGTCAATACGGTCAGCAGCCCACATGGGTTCATCATCCATTGGATCGTAATTTCGAAGAATATCAAGAAAGTGACGGAAGTAATTAATGTTAAGAATTGGCGGGTAGACAATTCTCGGGTGTTGTGGTGGATTATTTCTTTGATCGTATGGAACTCTTCTGTTTCGTCGATGAAGTCTTCGATTCAAAGTGCGTTCAAGTTCGAGTAATGGTTCAACAAGTTTAGAATTGGAAGCACGTGTATGCATCCAAGAGAGAAATTATTCGGGTCAGTTTGCCAGAAAACTCTACGGCAATTTTTGAAAAAGAGGGGGAGTTAAAGTAATTTTCCAGGGTTGATTACAGAACAGCTTAAAAATCCCTGGCAACGGCGCCAAAAACTTTGATTTTTTTCAAAAGCTTTAAATTTATAATGACTGAAAATACCATTTATTATAGGGAACACAGTGTAAAAGTAATAAACCCACGTATGTAGTATAATCTTTCTAGGTAAGACCAGATCGTCCACAGGGATTTGAGTAGTGTTTAGATAAACAGAAAGAAAATAAACTTTAACTTAAAAATAACTTTTTGTTTTACCAATGATAATAGAAATGACTACTCGGATAGTTAAAAATAATTTATAAGTGAAATGATTAAGACCTCGAAGACGAAACCTAAACTATAAAAAGGATTTCTCGTCATAAAAACGTTTTCACAAATAACTTAATAACTCAAGACTTATATTTATTAGACAATACAAATATGCACTCAAATAGTTTATTACTTATTATATCAAAATCTCTTATTTGTTTTATCAATTCACGACAGTGAATTTCTCGGCCACAGACAATAAAGATCATTAGAACAAATCTTTAAAACATATAGATCATAACAGGGTCCTTCATCGACTATACGCGGTATGATTATATATCTAAGTTTGATAAGCAAAACCCGATAAGAGAAGAATAACACGATTTGCAACATAAGCTTAATAAAAGAAATCAAGATCATACCAAACACTTATTCATTACAATAACGTCACCAGATATCATGAGAGATTTAGCCTCATTATGGCCTATGAGGTTCATAACATAATATGAGTCTACATAAGTTTTTATTATTCCCAAGAAAACTAATATTAGATACACTTCATTCTTTGATCTTTGATTCTGAATCTTCAAAAGGGTGTGGTATTTATGCTTTGTGAATGTGGAAAGTGGTATGTATGAGTTGAAGAATCGATGAGAGGATTGATTGAAGGATGAAGTAGTGGGATGAGGGATGTTTTGTTCTTCATTCAGGTTTTTTGATGGATTGTAGATTTTACCATTTCTTGTGAATACGACATTCACATGCTCGTTACGAGCTTGCGGCAGATCTTGATAAGACTTAAAATTGATAACCTCTCTGAGTTTGGTATGAAGTGTTGCATGAAGCGAACCAAAGGTCGACCAGGATGCTATGTCAACAGTCTGTCAAACTAGTTTCAAAGATTTTAGTGATAGCTATGATGATTTTTTGCTATTGTTTTTCGTGTTGAGTTCGAGGTCCATGAATGTTTTCTTTGACAAAAATGCATTGTTGATTGGCTGAGATAAAAATCGTGAATAGTTCTGAGATCGTATACCATTTGTCATCGTGGTTAGATCGGATAGTTTCTCGATTCATAATCATCCCGTGCCGCTTGAACGTCAATTAACACGATTCGAGTCTCGTGTCCGCAATGTAATTATTGTAAAAACGAGCACCCTTACAAAAGTTTGCATAGAAATTTAATCTTCTTCTTTAAGGACATATGTTATGTCATCATCGCAAGATTGTGGTTTTTTTGTTTAGACTACGAGATTGAGTTCTTTTGTACTGAGCATCCCATTTATGGTCATGGCATCCATATCCGCTATAATTTGTCAGTATCGAGGTATTAACTAGCTACCTTCAGACGGCGAAAGCCACGGTTTTCTTAAGAGATGATTTTGTTTTTTGATTTTACCCAATCAGCTTAGTAAGACTTTTATCTTTGAGAAGCTGAATAAGCTTGGATTTTGGTGTTTTATAAAGGAAAAAACACACCAGCTGTGACATTTAGAACTTCTGGTTATTTCGTATGAGACCATGATAGAAGATTTTGATAATATTGCCTTTAGAAAGGTTATGACCATGGAAATTTCAGAGTATTTCTTTCATACGAAGCCAAGCATCGGTCAGAGATTCGTTTTCATGTTGAGAAAAGGCACGAATTTCTCTGAGGAGTCGGTCAAAAAGAGCCTGAAGGATAGAATCGCAATGAAATCGAGTTCGAAGTTCATCACACGTTCAATAGTTACATTATTGAGTTCGTTGCAGCCCATGTTTTTTTTTGCTTCTCCAGTGAGTGATAGGGGAAACATCATTAGGCGGATAGCTTCATTTTCAGTATCTCTGTATTTAAACATATCACAGATTCTAAGAAATTCATGAATGTGTTTATGAGGATCGGTTTTGGTTCTACCATCAAATTGGTTTCCTTTGACAAGGGTCAAGTGAGTTACCTTTAATGGCAAACTCGTTAGCGGTTTCAGGAATAGTGATTGCGGAGCCGGGAGTCAGAGCGACAACACGGTCGACAACCCACATGGGTTCATCATCCATTGGATCGTAATTTCGAAGAATATCAAGAAAGTGATGGAAGTAATTGATGTTAAGAATTGACGGGTAGACAATTCTCGGGTGTTGTGGTGGATTGTTTCTTTGATCGTATGGAACTCTTCTGTTTCGTCTACGAAGTCTTTGATTCAGAGTGCGCTCAGGTTCGGGTAAAGGTTCAACAAGTTCAGAATTGGAAGTACGTGTATGCATTCAAGAGAGAAATCGTTTGGGTCAGTTTGCCAGAACACTGTACGATGATTTTTGAAAAAGAGAGAGTTAAAATAATTTTACAGAGTTGATTACAGAACAACTTAAAAATCTCCGGCAGCGACGCCAAAAACTTTGATGTGTTTCAAAAGCTTTAAATTTATAATGACTGAAAATACCAATTTTATTATAGGGAAACACATGGGTAAAAGTATAACCCACGTATGTAGTATAATCTTTCTAGGTAAGACCAGATCGTCCACAGGGATTTGAGTAGTGTTTAGATAAACAGAAAGAAAATAAACTTTAACTTAAAAATAACTTTTTGTTTTACCAATGATAATAGAAATGACTACTCGGATAGTTAAAAATAATTTATAAGTGAAATGATTAAGACCTCGAAGACGAAACCTTAACTTATAAAAAGGATTTCTCGTCAGAAAACGTTTTCACAAATTAACTTAATTAACGCAGACTTATATTTATAGACTAGACAAATATGGTCACTCAAATAGTTTATTTACTTTTATATCAAAACTTATTTGTTTATCAATTCACGAAAGTGAATTTTCAAGGCACAGACAATAAAGATCATAGACAAATCTTTAAAACATATAGATCATAACGGGTCTTTCGACCTATACCGGTATGATTATATAATCTAAGTTGATAAGCGAAACCGATAAGATAAGATATAACATGATTGCAACATAAGCTTGAGATTAAAGAGATCACGATCATACCAAACACTTATTCATTACAATAACGTCACCGGAGTAGTCATGAGAGATTTAGCCTCATCATGACTATGAGGTTCATATCAAATATGATTTCTAACATGAAATTTTATTAATCCAATAAACTAATATGACATCTACTAATTCTTGATTCGCAGTTTGATCTGAATCTTCAAAAGGGTGTTGTTATGCTTGTGAATGTGAATGTGTGTATGTATGAGTTAAGAATCGATGAAGATTGATTGAAGGAGGAAGAAGTGGATGAGGGGATGATTGAAATGTTGAGGAAATTCCGTCCCCTTATAGCTAAGTCCAGGTACAAGTGCGGCGCACAAAAGTTGTAAGTGCGACGTACTTGGTGAATACATCAACAAGGAGTGATAAATGTTTATTGGGGGGGGGGGGGGGGGGGGGGGGGGGGAGAAAGTGCGGCGCACAAGGTTGTAAGTGCGGCGTACTTAGGGTGTTAATGCAGTAGCATTTAAGTCTTCATTAATTCTTCATAATCAGGTGGGAAGTGCGGCACACAAAATAGTAAGTGCGGCGTACTTGTGGAGTTAATGCTGAATTTTGACTAAGCTTTAATTACTTCTGACTTGAGGAGAAGTGCGGCGCACAATTGGTAAGTGCGGCGCACATTTGCACTTTAGAACTTGAATTTTATTTTTTTCTTGTATGTTGTGTTCTTTAGCATATAAATACTCGATCTTTGTTGTGTTTATCTTCGGGATGTCTTCAAGTGAACCTGCAAGCAATTCATGCTATTAAGTATCGAAAGTTCACGAGAAATGATTAAATATATGCAAATAACGCCACCGAAAACATGTATAATTTGGGCGTTATCACCTAGTACGCACTTCACTATAGATTGTTCCTTTTCTCGATTATATGTTACTATTGCAGCGGATGAGGAAACGGTCTTCTGGATAGATTATTACTTAATTAACTTTTGATAGTCTTGGGTATTAAATTTCAGGGGTACTAAAAGATTCTGGATTGAGCAAGATATGTTAGCGATCAGCATTTAAGATTTGTATTGGAATGGTGGTGACAATGTTTCTTGATTATTTTTTAGAACAATTGCAACTTCGATATACCACTTTGATGTTTGTACTCAAAAAAAGTTCACACTTATTGGGCCACTACTTGTAATTCTCAAGAACGGTGGCACAAAAGATTGGTCTATAGAAAAATAGCGTCTCTAGTAACGATTGGAATAGTGACATTTCTCAATTTAGCGACATGTATAGCGACTTAAATAACATCGTTGAAAAACAGCGACACAAATGGCAATATGATATAATGAAGTCGCAATAAGAAGTCGTTATACTTGTCGCTTTGTATTGCGATGTAGTTTCACAAGTCGCAAAAATCCATTTACAGCGATCGAGTATTTGACGACGGCATGACGCAGCAGCCATAAAATACGTCGCTAAAACAATCGCTAAATAGCCTCTTTCTTAAGAAAATACTGTAGCTAATAACAACACCCGCTCCTAAGTGCGGCACATTCAGATGAGTCAGTACGTGATTACAAAGTAGATAATAGAAATAAGACAAGCAAAAAGCTAATAACGACGTCAGCAGCAAAGCGCGACAGCCTTCTTGCTCGTTATTCTCATTTTGAGAGTGTAGTATAGATAGTGAGTTAGCGAGATGAGATAATGGCTAAGCCCATTAACCAAGATGCTTAACTTAAATGAAAACATTCATAGTTTATAAATGAAAGGATGTTCGGTTACATGCAATGAAACCCTTTTCTTATCACCAGTGGGTCTCAACAATTACAAAGTAAGATCTTATATAATGGAAGAATCAAATGTGAAAGTTACATTCTTCATTGAAATATGATGTAACCAGATGATTTCTCATTTCAAGTAGTAGAAGTAATTGTGGAATCAGAAAATTTGAAGTTTAAAAGGGGAACTCGAAACTCATTTTATTCGAGATAGCAATCACAATCGCATCTTCGTTAATTTGTGCCCCCTGGTTCTGCCTCATGCATATCGCGATCATAGCTTAATGTTTCTTCATCTGAAAAATATCAACAAGAAGTTTACTTTATGTATCTTTATGTATAGTCGTATCTTTTAGCAGAATTTCATTAAGTTAGATAAAAAAAACTTCATGTATAATACTATAAACCCTTTTTAGAACGTTAACATATGATTGTTTTAACGGTTTAACTTTTTTCTAAGAGAGATTATTATATAGAGAGGTGATATGCACACCACACAAAGTGATGTGCAAATCACAAAAATGCATATATGGTGTTGTACCATATGCATTACACATGTGATTTTGTGGTGTGCACATCACTTTATATGGTGTACACATCATTTTCATACGACCCTAGTTAAGTGGATATACTCAATCTCATTACACCTCAAAATTAAACCCACACCCATAATCATTACAACTAATAAACCAAACGGGCCCTAAGTTTTAATATTAATACGTGTCTAATATCACATGCAATAGTTCTACCTTGATTCAGGAATAAAATCATGGAGTATAAAATTCTTTTTGAGCAAAGATGTTATATTTAAATTCAACAATGTGATTTATTGTTATCTAGTATAAACTTTTTTTTTTAAATTTAACACATTGGCACATATTTATAACAACTTAAGGTGTTAGTGCTAACGAATCTCGTTAGGCTCTAAACTCACTCGTTGGGAGACATAGAATCACTTTTACTCTGGTATCTTCCGAAAGGTCGCAATCATCTTTCGATAGAGAACAACATGCTTTGCATAAACCGTACAAAACTACAAACTAAGAAAGCCTTGTTTGCTATACTTCTGTTAATTAAACATGCATGTCGATGTTGAATTGTCCAACATCCTTTAAAAACGTCAGTGTCATTTTTTTTATTTGAAATGCAAAAAAAAAAAAATATATATTAGAGAACCACCCTACAAAAGTAGTTTATTTTTGTTGAATTATCAAGCAATCTTTTGCCGTACAGATATTTAGAACAGTAGATCAATTCCATCAAAAGTTTTTGGCCATAAAAAAAATGAACTTATATTTATTATTTATATTCTTTGTATAATGAAAGTTTATAATAAAGTTAATGGATGTCACATGTTTGCCGTTTAAAGTGATCCTCATGATTTTATGTTGTTTTATTATTATTCTCTCGGCTGAAACACAAGTCTTATGGCACTAGAAAAGAGTCAGCTCTCATTCTTTTGGAATAAAATAGTGTCCAATTATTGTTTATTTTATAAAACTAGCTTAACCATTTTTGTTAGCTATTCTCAAGATTACAAATTGTGTAAGGCGGGGTGTTGCAACATGATCAACCTTCACATTTTAGGCGTCATGGCTAAGCTTTTGCGTTTTTAAAGTGTGGTTTAAAACGACACAAATTATGAAAATTTTTATAATGAATAAATTTAAAAATAAGGTTAAGAAACTATCAATGCGTGTACTCTTCTTTATTTTTTAAAAAAATTATGAGAGTTGAATCCAAAAAATGTGACACGCCTCACGTCTTAGCGGGGTTTTTCACGTCTCATCTCATACCACACCTAGAGCTGACGCTTTGATAGGGAGTTAATATGCACACCACATAAAGTGTGTGCACACCACAAAATCACATGTGTAATATATATGGTACAACATCACATATGCATTTTTATGGTGTGCACATCGCTTTGTTTGAAGGTTTGAAATCCAATATATGGGTCCACTAATTTAACCAAACACATTTATTGACAACCAAACTCATTCTACCCCTTCCATACCCCTCAAACAAACACCCCCTTATTAATATTTAAGACTTGTATTATCAATTTTCGTATGAAGAATTCAGATTTCAAGTTTTTTTGTAATTTAAGGAATAATTTAATATTTACTCGATATAAATATTAAAATGTCATATTTACTCAAGCACAACATGCGAAACCGATAGTCCGATACTACAATGAGAGGTTATTTGTATGAGACAATGTTTACGTACTGACGATTTTGTGACATGTATACCATTCAATATTCATGGTGACCTTGTGTAAGGTAAAAATTTGGTGATAAACAAATCACCACCAAACTAATACAGTAGTGCATAGAAATAAACATGCTCCTATTTTATGTAACTGACAAAAAAAAAAAATCACCATATCCAGTAAGGATTAGTCCCTATATAGTTGTACGAATGCGGGCACATACCGCATAAATGATGCCATTTTTTAGTTAAAATATATTGCTCATGATATCAAGGGCGGAGCTAGAAAGTTACGGTCGAAGAGGATAAGTTTTAGAAATTACACTACGAATTGTTAGGTTAGGATGGCAAATTACAAAAATAACCGGATATTGTAGAAAATTTACACTATATTTTTTTCGCTAAGGGCACGTGCCCACCCACCCCTTTGTCTCCGCCACTGCATGATACAATGCAATATTTCTTTCATTTTGCTACAAAAACACCCAAAAAGTTGCATCCTATAAAGGTCATATACTGTATTCTTATTATCAAGCAACACCAACACATTGTTTCGAAATAAACACTAAAATTTCAACACAAAGGTATACACATACACAAGTGTGTTTTGGTTTATTTCAATACCGCTATCATAAAAGCATAGAACACATAGAAGAGAGAAAGTAATAAATCACAAAACATTTAGTTTGCAAAAAGCTTATTTTGCAAAAGCTTTTTCTTACCTTAAAATTGCTATAAACCCATGAAAAGTGTTGCCTTATTTTCTGGTATTGTCTTTTATACTTTTAATTTTAATCAACGTCCAATGATTGGAAATATATATATAAAAAGGAGATCCTAGCAAGACGCTAAAAACTTAAACGTACAAATAAGTCAACAAAAAGGATACATAACATCAAAAAATGGTAAAATCCCGAGACATTAACTGAAAAGTGAATCAAAAAGACTTGCAAAAAACTTTTGCACTAACGAAGGCCCGACAGTATTGGATCTTTCACTTCCGAGCAAAATAAAAACCCCTCCAACCCCCGGAGTGCCCGACGCCTAGGGATAATACGCAACTCTAATAGTTGCCATAAATAAACAAACGACAAATATTTCATATCTTTCTTATTATATCGTTTTCTGATTCATCTGAGCAACCAATAAATAACAGCCAACAATACATGCAGTATAACTATCTATTAAAATAAGATACAAGATGGTAAAACATACATACCAGATAGAGAAATGGTCATAGATCTTTGAAAACACAAGACTCCTTCCATATTAGAAAATGATTATTAAAAATATCAAATATGAAGAATGTTTAAGAGGAAATGAAGAGCATAGTAGAAATGATTATATAGTATGGTTTTGGATTTAAGGGTCAAAAGATTCATCGAACCTGGTCACTAGTTAAGACTAGAGGTTGAGGTTGAGGTCAAAACCTACGTGCCATTGTGCATTTGTGCCCTACAAAAGGCCACTCTTCCTAAAATATAATTATTCCTTTCTTTCCACTGCACCAACTAATTGTGTCTTTTCTCAATATATAATGTTATATTGTGGATCGTCTCATACATATCTAACATACTTTTTCTTAATGAGCTAACTTTTAGCTTTAGAATTATTACTCATGCCATCCCATCAAATTAGTTGAAACCTTTGGAAAGTTATGTGCATGTGCGTGTATATATTGACGTGTCGCACATGTTGAGAAAATTAGAAGTTTAAGTTTAGAATAGAGGTTTATAGTCACCTTTATAATAACACAAAACTTATGTGAAATTATGTGTACAATTCTTTTCTTTTGTGTAACAAGCATTTATTAGTAAAACCACAAATCTGTATACAACAAGACGATTGCATACAAAGACTCCCAAGACCAAAAACCTATCATGGATTCATGGGCAACAAGACCAAATGATAGCAACAACAAGAAGTGACCTATCCCTAAATATTACATATGGCTCACACTTTGGGACTACTTTCACAATATAATATCTATACTACATTATAAAAGAAATTCCACACATTCTTGAATTCTTGAAAATTTTGAAATGTTGAAACTATGAATCATTTTATTTTAGAAAGTACGCATGGAACGCATCTCTATCTCTATCGTATATGGAAGCAGAATGCTACTTTAGAATATATTTGAATGCTAATTGTTAATTTGAATGCTAATTGTTAATTTTGAAGTTCAAATTAATAGCCTAATCCTATATAAACAACACATCCAAGCATGATCATAACCATATCGCACATCCAAGCATAAGCAATGGTACTCGAAAATAACAAAAACATTGATGATGCTGCTCCAAATGAAGATGACGCTGCTCATGTTGCAAATGAAGATGATGCTGCTCATGTTGCTGTTGAAAATTATATGACCACTTATAGCATGCTTGCTTTCGATGGTAAGCGATCTCAAGAGTCTGATGTGATGTTTCACCATAATTTTGTGAAAATAAACCTTCTTCTTAATTGTGCCACTTGTTCAGGTTCATGTGGTTCCTGCATCCACGTTTCACAAAGTCATTGGCCTTGCTAGATCCCACTGCAAGCTTGGGCTTACTGGTATGCACTTGAGTTTTAAGAGTACTTAGATGGCTAGATGTATGTATAAATCTATGACGTCATTTTTTAAGGCTAAGATTATTACTTTTGTAGCTACACTTGTTAGGGAGGATGAAAAGATCACGGATTTAAATTTTCTTATTGGTCATAAACTATACGAGGCAAATTGGTTGGATTTGGTAAAAGGAGGGTATATTGCCAATGTACAATGTGTTGAAGTACGGTGTCCGATGACAAAAGAGTTATGCTGAATATCTAACGAAAGAAGTGTTGAGGTAAATTTACGTGGGCTGCTTGAGCTTGGTGAAAAGACCTCGATCTTTGTGAATATCTGGTGAGCTTGGCTTCTCCAGAGCTCACTCCTTCGTATCCTAGCTGAAAATAAGAAAGAACATCGTTAGCTCGCACCGGGATGTTATTTCGGGACCAACTCCGACGTAAGAGTAAGTATGTGGATATGAGATAATTGCGGAGAATAAATAAAATATGTAGAGTAGATGTTGTGTGTCGTCCTAGGGAAATGAGTTCCCCTCTTTATACTGTTTGGGGTTCACTACAAAACATAACTGTGGGGCTTTTCCTTGGTACTATTGTCGGCTACGTGTCATTCTAAGGACAGTGGTCCTTGGCAAGGACTGTACCTTTGTCGGGTTGTCCTTTGATACCGCTGCGCTAGGACGGGGCTAATGACTCCGAACCTGACATGTCCTTCGACATACCAGCTTCTTCGGAGTTTTCCTGGTGACTCCGGACCTGGTATATCCTTTGACACGCCCGCTTCTCTAGAGTATTCACCTGGCTTAGCCCTTGCTAGATTGGCAAAAGTTTCCTCGTTATGTTTCTTCTCCAGATGTTCCGAGGGAGACCATACCTCATCATGTCCCCCCAGTCTAGTAAGAATGTCTTTAGAACTTTCGTGCTAGACTCATTAAATGTATTGAACACGTGGATCGCCCATCTCCACTTAGTGAATGCTAACGTGCCCTTATCATAACTACCTTCCCTTTTGGACTGTTGTTAGGGCTACGTCATGCCTATGTCACGACAGTTGATTTTCCCGGAGCCCCTATAAATAGTTTCGCATTATTTTCACATTTTCACATTTTTATTTTTACCTACACCACTGCATCCTTTCTTTTTCTCTACCTGAAGCTCCGGTTGCTTGTCGCTGCATTTTAATTTCGAAAGTAGGTATTTTCTCTCTCTTCTTTTTCCTTTTTTCCTGCCATGTCTAAAAATGATATGAAAAACCGTGTTTCCACTCTTTTTAAGGATGATTTAGGAGATTTAGTTAAGGCATTTCGTATTCCTTTAAATATGCATCCTCGTTTGCCTAATCCCACGCTTACCATGGATCGTCTTCCTCATGAAGCGATAGGTGTTTATTCTGAATCTCTCCGGTTTTCCGATGTTCGTATTCCTTTTTCCACATTTCTTCTTTCAGTTTTGGGGTACTTTAAAGTACATATTTCGCAATTGGTCCCTTTGGGTTTGAATAAAGTGATTTCTTTTGAGGTTGTATGCCGTGATTTGGGCATTGTTCCTACAGTCACGTTGTTTTGTGTGTTTCAATGTCTGTGTAAGCAAGGATATTGGTTCTCCTTTGCCAAAAGCCAGAATACGGAGGATGTTTATATGGACGATGGTCCTTCGAGTCTGAAGAAATGGAAAAATAAGTTTTACTTGATAGACGTAGGGCTATTCCGGGCTATCTAACCTGGAGGCATTCTCATTCCTGTGTATCCGATGATTTACCCATTGATGGTTATAATCAAGATGACATTGAGCGGTATGTGCTTGTTTGATCCGTCTTCGTGAGATGAAAGAGGATGTGCTTGTTCATTCTGGTTTAAGTTCAGTTTGGTCTAATCGAAAGTGTGATCTTGTGTTCCGAAGGAAAGATGATAACTCTAGTACGTTTGGGGGGTTATGTTTTCTGCTGTTATTTGTTACCCGGTTTCTGTGCTTTAATCTTTGATTATTTTTTGTGCAGAGATGGGCATTTATGACTTTATGACCCTTCTTTCTTGGGGAGATGCCAAGATTGTTAAGGAACCTCATCAGCATCCTACTCCCCTTCTTAAGCGTGCTTCGTGGCACACCACTACACCTGCTGCTAAAGGTGCTCTAATCCCATTTCCTACCATGGACGAGGTTGCTGCTGCTCAACCGAATCCTCGCCTGGCCAGGATGTCCCAAGGTCCTTCTAAAGGAAAGGCTCGAATTTTATCAGCAGTTTCTTTCGAGCCAAGCCAACCTTCTAAGAAAAGGAAATTGAGGAAGAGAGTTTCGAAGGTTGGGTCCAGTAATCCGGAGGTGGAACAAACTGAGGGTTTGGGTGATGCTGACATATCCAGCTTTTGGGTTGAACTTGAGGATAGTTTGGAGAGAAGTGACAGTATTCCTGTTAGGGCTGTTTCTGCCCCTCTGCCGCACCTTGGTAAGAGACTTGGTCCCCCCTTCTTCATCGGCTGGTGTTGTTTCTGAACCATCTCAAATTAGGACTTCTGTCCGTGGTGTTGCTCAAAAAGGTATTGTATGGTTATTCCTAAGTGTTGTTCTGCTCTGTGTTCTTTCCTGAGTTTTTGCATGTTCTTTTTTAGGTTCCGCTACAGGTGGCTTTGTTGGAAAGCCCAAGGCTAAAGATGTACGACGTTGTTTAGATCTGCTGGATACACTGGCCTGTAGTGCTCTTGCCCGTGATTCGGAGTATGATCAGATTCCGGAGGATGACTTTGCTACTGCTTCTCGTGGTGAAGAGATTAATCTGACCTTCTTTCCTCTTACTCCTGGTCCTTATGTCAAACCCTATCCATTTAATGGTGACTCTTCTCCTCCATATACTAAACAACAATAGGATGGGCCTCATTTACTAAAGAATAATATATTGTGCAAGGAGATTTTCAGAGATCTGGATGTTTGTAGGAAAGCTTTGGATCGTACGATTACCCCTGCTGAGCTTAGAAGGACGGAGTCATTACTTCCTTTGGAGATTTTAAACCGTGTTAACGTTCTCAGCGCTCTGCTGATTTCTTATGGTACGGAGTTGAATACCCGCTATACAAATTTGGTTGCATCCACGACTCGTACTAAGGAAAAGCTTAAGCATAAATCAGGGTATGTCAAGGAACATCATTCTGAAGTTACTACTTTGGATAAGAAGCTTGAGGGGGCCATAAGAGATTATAGTGCTTTGGATCAGGAGAACAAGGAGTTGTGTTCTCAAAATGATGTTTCTTTTAAGGAGTTAAAGAGTTTGCAGGCTCAGCTTGTCGATGCTAAGGCTTCGTCCAGAAAGTTGACAGATGAGTTGGCCCGGACTGACACCAATCTCTTTGATCAGGCTCTTGTTGTGAGAAATTTTCAGAACGAACGTGCCTTGGAGAAGTCTAAGTCTCAGGAGTATAAGGATATTGTCGATGGGTTGAGGACGGAGGTTACTTGTTTTGTGGGTTCTGGTGTTGAGTACCTTGTTCGGAGGTTGTTATCGAGTGATGAGTTCCATGCTGCTCTTGCTCGTGTCGCATCTCTTGGTATAGCTTTCGGTGTTGAGAGGGGGTTGCGTATGGGTCACACCGATGCTGAATTTAAAGTGGTTGCTCAGAATGTTTCTAACTTTTCTATTGGTGTTGAGGTTGAGTTTAATAAAGCCGTTGCCGCTCTTCCCTCCACCTCATTTCCTTTTCTTGGTAAAGTTGCTGCAGCGGCCGGAGGTGCTCTTTTTGAAGTAACTCAGATTTTACCGGATAAACTTGTTCGTCCGGTCGCTCCTGTTTCTACCGTGCCCCCTGTTGTTAGTGAAGCTTTGGACCAAGCCCTTGTTAATCATGCTTCTAATGACTCACCTTTTGTTGTTTAGTTTACTTTTTATGTAAATTTGATCAACTTTATGATGTGTAAGTATTTTGAACAATTGCGATAGTTTTGTTGCTATCATCTTTTTGGTGATGCTTTGCGTGCACCCTTTCGGGTCTCGCATTTTGCCCGGGCTATGTTATTATATGCTTGCATTTAACCTTTCTCATTATGTTGTGCATTCATCATGTTTCTGTTATATTATTCACATGCTACGTTTATGTTTGCCTTTTGTATTTGTTTGTTTCTTAAGACGCGTTAAAGGTATAGACCAATGCGCAGTATTAGCCAACTCCTTACGTATTAAGCGTACATACTTAGACAATTTTTAATAGAACCTAGGTAGCTTGTATGGTTCTTCTCCATCCGACGTAGCTATTCATCGGAGAGCTTACTTGTTGGGAGGGGAAGACTTTGTGCTTCCTCCTTCCCCTTAGCGAGTTAACTTGTTTCTCTTTTCACACTAATTGTGGTACATTATTTCATCCGGAGGTAGCGAGCCATCCGATACACTTGCATTTTTATGGACTTAAAATTCTCTTTTATATCATCATAAGTACATACATTGCGACTGTTGCTTCCGATTCGTTTTAAGAAGAATTTTATATCATCATAAGTACATACATTGCGACTTGTTGTTTTAACCTTGCTTCTCTGATTGCCGCGATTTCTCTTCGTTCTTCTAGAAGGTTTAGGTCCAACCGGAGTGCCTCCTCATTTTCTTCCTCTATCCTTTGGATTATTCGCCTTGTGGATATGCCTATCTTTACAGGTATAACTGCTTCGGTACAGTACGCTAGGCTAAATGGT
The DNA here is from genome assembly GCA_026074375.1 of Tanacetum coccineum. Lineage (NCBI taxonomy): Eukaryota > Viridiplantae > Streptophyta > Magnoliopsida > Asterales > Asteraceae > Tanacetum > Tanacetum coccineum. The sequence continues at coordinate 22,092 of BQNB010006021.1, forward strand.
GTTTCTCCGTTGCTTGTCTTAGGCATTGTTCTATGGGCCCACATCACGTTTGGTAATTCCTCAACCCAGCCTGCTCTTTCTTGATGCAATCTCTTTTTGATTCCTTGGATTATGCTTTGGTTGGCTCGTTCCATCGCCCCGTTTGCTTGAGGATGATATATGGATGCGGAGACAAGTTTCATTCCTAGTTCATGTATCCAAGATTTGAATGGGTTGTTGATCAACTGGGTTTCGTTGTTCGTTATGATGGTGGCTCGTACTCTATACCTGCATACAATGTTATTAAAGGCAAATTTTTTGACCTATTTACCTGTTATGCTAGTAACTGGCTTGGCTTCTAACCATTTGGTGAAATAATCAACGACTACTATTAGGTATTTTATCCTGCCTGGAGCTTCTGGGAGAGGTCCGACAATGTCTATTCCCCACTTTTAGAAGGGCTAGGCCGATGTGATGGAGATCATGTCATTTTTTGGTAACCTTGGTATAGCCGCGTATACCTGGCATGAGTCACAGCTTGTTATCTCATTATTAGCATCCCGATGCATGATCGACAAGTAATATCCTGCGTTCATAGCCTTATGCACCACTTTCCTTGGTCCATCATGCATTCCGTATGATTCCATGTGTATTTCCTTAATTACATACTTTGCCTGTTGTAGGCCTAGGCATCGTAGTAGTGGTCCTAGGTATGATTTTCTATTATAATATTCCATCCTTCATGACGTAGTTAGGTGCTTTCTCTCTAATTGTTCGTGCTTCGGTAGTGTCTTTCGGCAGGATCCCCTTTTCAATGTACTCTTGTATCGGTGTCATCCAAGTTCGTGCAGATTCTTCAACTATTGTATTTACTTCGGCCATGTCTACCGAGCGTTCGTTGAGCTCTTCTATCAATACCTCTTGTGTTAGTCCTTCACATTGCATGAATGCTAGCTTGCTTAGGGCAGTAGCTTTTTTATTTTCTTCTCTTGGTTTGTGACTTATTCGAAAGTTGCTGAAGCTTCAGACCATCTCCAGGACCTTCTCTCTAAACTTTTTGTTTTCTCGCCTCTGGCTTCATATGATCCTTCCACTTGACTAGCTACCAACTTTGAATCCACGAATGCAAGCATCTTTTTGACCTTCATTTTGGATGCTATCCTTAGACCCGCCAATAGTGCATCGTATTCCGCATCGTTGTTTGAGTTAGTGAAGTTCAATCGGAGGGCGTAGGAATACTCTGCTCCCTTCGGATCTATCAGAACGAGACCTGATCCTGATCCATGATCATTGGATGCTCCATTAGTGTACAGTTTCCATATGTTCGTTTCGTCCGAAGGAGCTGTGGGTATCTGGTCCTCCGTGGTCCTTCGTACCTCTTGCACCTTTCCTTCCATCGAAGTTTCTTCTTGTCCAGCTGCTATTGTATGTGCGAGGCTGTCTTCTGCCATTGTATCTGCTAGGAAGTTGGCCAACACTTGTCCTTTTATCGCGTTTATAGGTGCGTATTGTATGCCATAAGGCTCAAGTTCTACCGCCCATTTAGCCAATCTTCTTGTTGCTTCCCGATTGCTTAGTATTTGGCTTATTGGTTTGTCCGTGATGACCTTAATTGTGTGACCTTGAAAGTACCTTCTCAATCATCTATCGGCGTGCACTAGTGCTAGTGCCAACTTTTCCATCAGAGGGTAGTTAATATCTACACCTTGAAATGCTTCGCTGACGTAATGGATTGGGATTTTCCTTCTGTTTCTTTCCACTAGCAGAACGACACTAACGGCCTCATTGGCTGCCGATAGATAGACCATGAGCTCTTCATCTTTCATAAGGGTTGTTAACGTTGGTATCTCCGCTATTAACTTCTTTATTGCCTGGAATGCTTCTTTTGCCGCCGTTGTTCAATGAAAATCTTTCTTGTTTGCACATTTTTTGAGAGTATCTAGGCAGGGTAGGACCCTTTCCGCTATTTTAGACAGGAATCTGTTTAAGGTGGCGAGCTTACCACTTAGCCGCTGCATTTTTTTCAGACTACTTGGGTAGGGCATGTCCATAACAGCCTTTGTCTTCTCCGGGTTTGCTCTGATTCCTTTGGAGGTTACTATATATCCCCAAAACTTTTCTTCTTCCATTCCAAAGGAGCATTTTTTGGATTTAGCTTCATGTTCACTTTTTTGAGTGTCATTAATGTTTCTTCAATGTCCTTTATCATGTCCAGCTCCATTTTACTTTTGATCACCATATCAACCACATAGGCTTCTAAGTTTCTTCCCATTTGTCCTTCAAATATAGTGTCAACCAGCCTTTGGTATGTTGCTCTGACATTTTTTTAGTTTGAAGGGCATCTTTGTAAAACAGAAGACTCCTTTATCGATGTAGAACGTCGTCTTTTCTTCATCTTTCTTGGCCATATGTATTTGATGGTACCCTTTGTAAGCTTCTAAGAAGCATTTGTATTTGAATCCCATTAGGGACTCGGTTTTCTAATCAATCTTTGGTAATGGGTATAAATCTTTAGGGCAGGCTTTGTTTAGATCTTAAAAGTCGATGCACATCCTCCATCTGTTGTCTGGCTTCTTTACAGTCGATGCACATCCACGAGGGGTATCGTACACATTTTACTATTCTACCCTTGAGCTATTCGGCCACCTCTTCTTTCACCACCTTCCTTCTATATGGAGTTATGCTCCTCTTTCTTTGGACCCTTGACTCTACGTGAGGGTATGTTTTTAGCTCGTGTTCCGCTATGTAGCAAGGAATTCCTGTTATATCCGTCGGGGTCTAGGCAAAAGCATCAGCGTGCTTACGTAGTATTCCTATTAATCCAGTCTTGCACTCCGTGGTTAGGTTTCCTCTAATTGTGATGGCCTGGTCCGGATGCCGTCATGAAATATCACCTTTTCCAGGGGTTCGCTCTCGTTTGGTACCTTTGGGAGCTCATCCTTTTCCCTGTCTTTTTTTATCCTGGATGGCTTCTCTATCAGGTGGGAGGATGACGATTGTCCAGACTTGGGGGTCTCCTCCTTTTCATTGTTTTGTTTTTGAATTTCTTCTTTTTCCTTTATAGTTGTTTCTTCTGGTTCAGAGGCTTGTATTCGAGGATGGGTGATTCTTCTTTCTGAAACGGGTCCTTGCTCTTCTTCTATCCTCCGGCACTCCTGAAGGGTTTCTCTCTTGGTCTTCGTCGATGTGATTCTATTTTCCGTAGGTAACTTTATCATTGAGTGAATGGTAGAGGCTAATGCTCCTAAGCTTCTCAAGCCGGTCCTTCCTAGTATGACATTATAAGGGGAATGACTTTTGACCACTGCGAATTCCATTGTGACTGTTTGGAGCTTTCCCTGTTCTCCCATGGTCACATTAAGGTTAATAACCCCCATCGGATAATTAACTTCTCCGAAGAACCCTACCAACGGTGTTCTCGATTCTCTAAGCCTTGCTTTTGTTTCAGTCCCTAGATTTCGGAAGCAGTGTGTTGATCCCAATGAATAGATCTTTAACTCCTTAGCTTGATGTAAGGTTTAGTATCCTTGGATAAATCCAAAAATACTAAGAATGAAACTTTGAGTGAATGATATAAACTATGCGGAATCTAGTTTATACCACTAAGAAGTATACTCAATGAAACAGTAAAGTATGTTTGACATACAAAAAGATATAACCAACACAATAAGCTTCAATATATTAATACGATCACTCTAATGAAGTGATAGGGTTTACAACCTTGAAGCTATGAATTCTATGGAAAACTGATATCTAAAACCATAACCTAGGATCTCCTTTTATACACCAAGGATTCCTTTACACGATAACTACAAATATTTTAAACTTCTATAAGATATCAACATATCTTCTAAATATATAATCCTATACATATCTTCCTATCTTTATAGAATATATACTTTGAATAAATCCATTTATATCCCTTCACACATCTTTATCTTCATGCAGTCTTTAGTCTTCAGCAGTATTAACTTCTTCTTAGCAGTATTAAGTTAGTACTAGCAGTACTAACTTTTGCTCTAGCAGTACTAACCAGTTAGTACCGGTAGTTATAATCTGTGCAGTACAAACTCTTTAAGCTTGGCAGTACTAAGTTGAGCTAGCAGTATAAACTTTATAGAAAACCTTAATTCCCAACAATCCTCCCCTAAACTTGTGATTTACCTCAAAATCATCAAGTTTCTTGAATTAACCTGTCAGAGAGGATTCTTCCAAACATTCTTCTACTTCTGAAGTTGTGATCTTGTAAATCTGAGAAGTTCAAATGCCATTTCACTTTCATGATCAATCTCTAGTTTTCTATTTAACATCTTTGAAAGCTGGTATGTGCTTAATTACACATACCATTTTCCATTAAAACCAGACTTAAATGACCAAAAACGTACCAAAAATACATTGTATTTGTATGTTTTGCATTTGTATTGTGCAGATAACGGATATCTAAGAAACAGACAAAAACGAAGCCAAAACGACAAAACCGAGCACGAGAACGGAAAGAGCGTGAAAGAAAAGTCAAATCAAAGCCAAAAGTCAAAAAGTCAAAGTCAACTCTGACAAAGTCAAAGTCAAAGGTGGAGCCGATATCGAAGAAATATTAAATGGGCCAACCCGTACCTATCTAATGGGCCAAGTCAGCCCATTTAAACATTATGAAGACTTAATAAGCCTTAAAGACTTATAAAAAGCCCAAGTCCTCTTTTCTATAACTCGGCCCAAGTCAAAAAGGTCAAAACCCCACTTAACAACCTGTTAACCCATCACCCTTTTATCCCTTACACCGTTAGTCCTTAAAGGACTAACGGTGCAAACAATTACCTCCCCCAGGGACTGATTTTGCCAAAGTTTAAACATTTTTTCACTACCCGCCAAAATGAACCAGTACTATTCCCCTTTCTTCTCCACCTTGTCGACCCATACCTCTACACACCTCACACCTTGGACCACAACCCAGATGGCACACACCTCTCACCCTCTAATTGGTCAAAAATGATCCAACGATTGAGAATACACCTTTGGTGACCACTCCAATCCAAGGGTCCAAATTGGAGAGGCTAGAAGCTTCATAGCTAAGAGACAAGATAAAGGCAACTAGGGTTTTGAAGAAGAAGACAAAAGATTAAAGACGAAGCCTAGAACCTTCATTAGCTTGTTATAAATAGGACTCGTGTAAGCTTTCAATGGCAGCTAGTTAATCTTTTTTTTACAATTTTCAGCTTATTTTTAGTGTAAACTTTCAATATTGTAATGTTTTGTTTTTAAATTAATGAAAAGCAAGTTTTGGTAAAATCTCTCTTTAAGAATTTTTTTTATTGTTGTCAAAAAGTGTTTCATAAGCTACATTAAGCTCTTTTATAACTATCATACATTCTGTTTTAACTTAAATATTAAGTACTTAAGAAAATTTTACAAAAAACCAAAAAAAATACACACTCTCAAATACCACAGCTTAATGGATGATAAGCCAGTTATGGAAGGGCTTATGAACGCCACTAGCTTATTTTTAACAAGCTAGAGCTTGTAGATTGGCTTTTAAAAGCTTAATTTGCCCTGTTTGAGCAAGCGCTTTGTAAGTCTTCATTTTTCAAATTTTAGCTTATTTACTGTAGAACTGCTTATTAGTGCTTATTTACTGCTTATATCTGCTTATTTATGCTTATTTATGTTTGTTTTATTGCTTATGTATGTTTGTTTTATGCTTCTATGTCATTTGTGCAAGTTTACTTAAAATTTGTCCATTTTAGCTTTTGAAATTTCATAATCTGTTTCAGCTTATTTGAGTGCTTATTGGATATTGAAATTTGCTTAAAACTGTCTTTGTAACTTATATAATATCTGGTCTTGTGGATTTGTGGTTTAATTCAGCCTTAATCAAGTTAAATATGCAAATCTGTCACATAAAGAGGTGTTTGGGACAAAGGGTAAAATGAGTCAAAATGGTATAAAAAACATTTGGGTCGTTAAGCCAACTCTCACTAGCCTTATTTAGTCATTTTAAACAGTTTTTAAAAGTTATTAAAATGAAAAATTCAATTTTAGGGTGTTAAGTGACCATGGTTTGAATTTGTGAACCCATAGCTTGTTTAATAAGCTTATTAGATTAAGTCTTTTAAATTTGTGATATTGGTGATGTTTTTGAGTTTAATGAAGTCTTAAAACAAGTTTGAAACAAGGTCTTTAAGGTCTGCAAATTTAGTTTGTGTATTGTCCAAATCTGTCTAAATTTTGCTAAATGTCTTTTTAAGACAAAACAGCTTTTTCAATTGATTATTGTGGCTTATTCTTAATTTCAAACTCCTTTTTGATTCTTGTTACTTGTCCTTTGAGGAAAAATCTCAATCTGTTTAAAGGTTTTATTGTCATAAGGATCTGTTAGATGACTTATTTTTAAGCTCAAAAGTAGTGTTTTGCAAAGATTGAAAATATTTTCTAAGAGTTGTGTATGTGTGAAACAGCTTTTTCATTAAGCTTTTTAAGGGCTTATGTGTGTTTCAAACTCTTTTCTAATTGTTAATTTAAGTAGCTTTTTGGACAAGCTTTTTAGTGGTATAAGCCACTAAGCCATAAGGATCTGTTTGCTAGCTTATTTTTAAGCTAGAAAAGTCCCCTTAGGCTGTTTGGCTATCAATTTTAGCCAAATAAGCTTATTTGCTCTTTTGAGCTTATAGCTTATTGAATTTGCTTAATTTGTGTTTCATATTGCTTGTTAGGTTAGTTTTAAGTCTTTTTAGCTTTTTCAGCTGTTGTAGAGCTTATTTGAGCTTATTTGCTTTTAACTTAGAATTTTTAAGTGATTTAGCATTTCTGTCATTTTTAGCTTGATTTTAGCTAACTGCATTTGCTTATTTTTTTTCCCTTAGAGTTTTTTAGATATATCCTTTCGTCTGTCTTAGCTTATTTTGAGTTTTCTTAGCTTATTTATGTTCAAAATGCTTAACAGTTTAGCCATTAAGTCTTCTTAGTGTAAAAAAGCCTTTTCTGTCAACTTTGACAGCTTATTTTTGTGCTTATTTGTGGCTTATATAAAAAGTGTTTTTGTAAAAGTTGCTTATTTATTGCTTATCTAAAAAGTTATAAAAAAATGGCAAATAAAAAACATTTGGGAGTTGAGTGAAGTCCCTGGTGAGCAGGACTTGAACCCGGGACCTTAACCCCTACTCAACAAACGTTTTAGCACACACACCCTCTACCACTAGCGCCCTTGGGTCTTTTCAGTTAGAAGCTGCACACTTTATTCTTTTATTACCTTTTTGGCCCATTTAGTTATAAGCCCGTCTTAACTATTTCACAGCTTATTTTTATAAGCTGTTTCACCCAGCTTATTTTTATTAGTTCTAGCATAGTTCAAGCCACTTTTTGGAATTTTTTCAGATTTTTTATAAATCGTTTAGTATTTTTTTATATTTAATTTTTGTTAAAATCGTTTTTAATTCATAAAAAATTATAAAAAAGTCAAAAAAATTATAATTCTTTTTTAGAAAATTTTCTTTTATCAAATAGGACTTAGGAAAAGTGAATATGCATTTCTAGGGTTAAATTTGTAGATTTTGGATTTTTAAAGAACGGGACTTGAATCGCGTTCTTGTTTTCTTCGTGTTTTAACTATAATCGCTCTCGTTTTAGGATTTCCTTTGATTTTTCTTATAATTTAGTCATTTAGGATTTAGAAAAGTTAAAAAATTATTTTTAGGGTTTAATTTTGACTAAGTTGATAATTTAGACGCGTTTTTAGGATTCCCGATTACGTTTTTAGTTTAAAATTGTGTGTTTTTAGTGTAGATTGCATTAATTTTCCCGTAGATTTAGAAAACCCAATCAAAATCTTTGTTCCATTCAAGCATCAAATGCCAAACCGTCTTTCGACTTTCTATTGCATTCCTCGTTGGGGATAACGACCCAGGAATATCATATACTACTTCCGGTTTTCATTGATTTTATTGATATTATCCTATTATATATTTATAATTATTTATATTTATATATATTTAAAAGGATAGTTTCGAAACTTATCAATTTTTGGCGCCGTTGCCGGGGAGGAGTGTTAGCGATTGTTGTTTCGACGTTTGACAATAACTGCTTTGAAGATCCTTCCTTGTGAAGTTATTTTCTTTATAAAAATATAAAAATACAAAAATATTTTTCATTTTCTTTTATTAGTATATTTATAAAATAAAAACAAGAAAAATAAAAAATAAAAAATTATTGTTTTTAATAAAGATAAACAATTCATCATCAATATAATGCTTTCAACTAAATCATTATCATAATAAGTTCCTAACAAAAGATTTAAAACTTGCCTTGTGTGTCACTTGCGAGGTACGGTTCACCTTTGAAAGTTAAACAAACTATAAGAGGGGTATAAGGAGGGTCGTTCCAACGAACTACGACCCTGAAGGAGAAAGGTTTTTAATAGCTTCGCGCTTTCCTTCTCCTCCGCTCCTTTGTGCGTTTTTCTCTTTAAAGAGTTACTGAGAAGCTCGTTGATTATTAGGTTTAAGTGTCTTATCTCATTGTCCGTTATTAAAATAAATTGTGAATTCATTGTTGAAAAACCAAAAAAAATAGTATAAATTTTCTTTATATTTTAGTGCATGCGCACTCGTTCTCAATCCCGTAATTCTAACCGTCAACAACAACAAGTCCCACCGACTTTTGTTGAACCATTTAATCTTGTGGAACCAATTGATAATCCAGCTCCTCCCGTAGTTACGATGGCCGATAATCGTACTATGGCGCAATTGCTCGAAGCACCCACCGAGGGTTACGAGGATGCAATCGTTGTTCCCGAGATCACCGCGGACAACTTTGAGCTTAAGCATGGTTTGCTTACTCTTGTTCAAAATAAACAATTTTTTGGACATGACAAAGAAGACCCTCATGCTCACATTCGATATTTCAACAAGATCACTTCTACGATGAAGTTCCCGAACGTCCCGAGTACGTCGGTTAAGCTTATGCTTTTCCCATTTTCCCTCGAGGGGGCCGCCCGGATTTGGCTTGAAAAAGAACCCCCTCGATCGATTCTTACATGGGATGATCTTGTTTCGAAATTCATAAACAAATTTTTCCCTCCCTCCAAAACAACAAACCTTCGAAATGAAATCACGAGATTTCAACAACGATTTGATGAAACTTTTTACGAGGCATGGGACCGATTCAACGATCTTCTTCGGGCATGTCCACATCATGGATTTTCAGAATTACATCAACTCGATACTTTCTACAATGCTTTGAACTCTAATGATCAAGATTCGTTGAATTCCGCCGCGGGTGGTAATTTTTTGGATAAAATGCCTCGAGATTGCCTAAGAATCATCGAGAGCAAATCCAAAGTTCGTAATTCACGAAACAAACCGGTTGTTGCCAAAGTGAGTACGAGCAATTCTACCCCCGGTATTTCTCCCGATGTTGCCGAACTTAAAGATATGGTGAAAGCAAAGACTTTATTTGTGATATGAATCCCAAAGCTCCCACTCTAGTGAAAGCGGTCGAGGAAAGTTGTGTTACTTGTGGTGGTGCTCATTCGTACCGAAATTGTCCCGCCACCAATGGCAACGTTTATCGTGACAATATTCAAGAGTACGTCTCTCAAGCCGCCGCAGCTAACTACAACCAAGGAAATACCGGCTACCGAGCCCTGATTGCTAATCAAATTCGACCTCCCAGTTTTCCTCCCATTCAAAACAATCAAAACAATCAAGGAACTAATTAAAACCGTTACAACCAAGGAAACAATTACAACCAAAACCGGGGGAATAATTACAACCAAGGACAAATTTATCAACCCCCGATAAATCAACCTTCGGCTTACCAAGCTCCACCTTACCAAGCTTCGGCTCCTCAAACACAAGGTGTGACAAAGACCGATTTTGAAAGCTACGTCAAAGCCAATGATGCGGTTATGAGAAGAAACATGCAAGACCTAAATCAAAAACTTGCAAAATCAATTGACCAATTAAAGGTCATCGCTTATCTCCATAAATTCATGAATGCCATTTACCATTCAATCTTCGGGTACGGGTTCTCTCCGAGAGTATCATCTTACTAACCGAAGGTATGACTTGAAGGATATTACTACCCGAAGCGGGTGTTGCTTATCAAGGACCCACGATTCATACTACTCTTCTTCTCTAAAGTGTGGAGCATGAAACGAGGTGAATAAAGACTCGACTGCTACTCTACTAATAACGGAAGTTCCAAAGGTCGTCATCTCCAGTTTGTCCATGTTCAACGTAAATACCAATTCTGAGCCCTATTGCTGTTCCCAGTTAGTGCCCCATTGAAACTTAAAACCAACAATTCTTATCCTTCAAGGACGTATTGATGAACAGGCGTCCGTGAAAAAGCTATACGACAAGTGAGAAATTTCACGAAATCTTTAAAGATTTGAGTTTCAGAAGGTAGCTCCTTTCGGATGCATTATTTCTTATGCCCTAAATTTTCCTCGAACCTTTTAAGCCTTGATTTGGAAAAAAAGAAAAGTTAAGTTGAAATGGCTAGAAACCCAGATTAAATGAGCATTGTTCGGCGGTCATCCTCAACAAGTTACTCGAAAAACTTGGAGACCCTTGCAAATTCCTCATACCGTGTAATTTTCCCAGAATGGATGAATGCTTAGCCTTGGCCGATCTTGGCGCTAGCATAAATCTCATGCCATTATCCATGTAGAAAAGACTTTCTCTTTCGGAAACTCACTCCTACTTGTATGTCCTCTTGAATAGGGTAGGTGGGACGTTTCTGTATCACTCAAAATCGATCTGATATCGCCGAAGATGTCTACGTAAAAGTAGGAAAGTTCCATTTCCCGGCCGACTTCGTAGTCATAGACTTTGATGCCGATCCCCGAGTTCCCCTAATTCTTGGGAGATCCTTCTTAAAGACCGGACGTGCCTTGATTGATGTTTACAAGGAGAGAACTACACTTTCGGTGTGGAAAAGAAGCCTGTACATTCATTCTTGACTAACTTTGGAGGTACTCCTCTAATACGATGATATGACGGCGTACCGATTCGACGTCATATGAATGGCTTGTGCGGAGTATTCTAAAGAAGTTCTCAATTTCACCGATTGTTGATCGCGAGTTGGCAATCCTACTCGCTTAACTATGTCACGATCGTTTCTACCTATTCTCGCTACTCTCAATCCATTCGGGGTTTGTGATTTTCTTCTTCTGAGGTAAGCGATGCTCTTCCTCGCTCTTGAAGATGATCCAACTTCACCAGAAGTTGATGACTCTTACTATGACTCGGAGGGGGATATTCTTCGTTTTAAAGTATTGTAATAGTGATTCCTTCACACCCCTCCCAACTAGGAGGAAATTATTTTCCAGATATTCAAAAGGAACTAAAAGTTTATGAAGCTAAATTGATAAATCTTTAATTGTTGAACTCCGAGGTCAAAACTAAAGGAATTACAACTTCTCTCGAATACACATTTCTTGGAGGGGAACGACAAGTTGCATTATAATTGCTAAAGACTTGGTGTATCGAGGAGAAAGTCGCTATCATAAAGGTTTTGAAGTACTGAAGTGAGCCATCGCTTGAAACTCTCCGTCATATAGGGTTATTAACCCGAATTTTTGTATCTCATAAGATTCTTATGGAAGATGACTCATACAAACAGTGGTCCAACACCAAAAGTCGGGTGAATCCAAAGATCCATGATGTCATTCCAAAAAGGAGGTTGGAAAAGCTTCTTGTTGCCGGATTAATTTACTCGATCTCGGATTAGTCCTTGGTGGTGAGCCCGTACATTGCTTATCGAAAAGGGTTGTTTTACCATTTAGTTGCAAATGATGAAATTGAATGAATCCTGACTCATTGGTTACAAGGTGGCGTGTATGCATTGACTACTGTAAGTTAAATGAAGCCACCCAAAAGGACCACTTCCCATTGCCCTTCATGGATCAAATGCTCGAAAGACTCGCGGGAAATCACTACTATTGTTTCCTTGATGGTTTCTCGGGTTATTTTCAAATTCCTATAGAACCGAAAGACCAAGAAAAGACAACATTCACTTGCCCATATGGAACATTCGCCTATCGCCGCATGCCTTTGGGGCTATACAATGCACATTTGCACCTCGTTTCACGATGTATGATGGCATATTACTTTGACATGATTGAAAAGACAATGGAAGTATTCATGGATGACTTCTTAGTTTCGGGGGTATTTTTCTTACATGCCTATCCCATTTGGAAAAAATGTTAAAACGATGTGAAGACACCAATTTGGTCCTAAACTAGGAGAAATGCCATTTTATGGTGAAAGAAGGCATTTGTTCTGGGACAACCAAAATATGTAAGTCGGGGAATTGAGGTAGACGAGCTAAAGTTGAATTTATCGCCACGGCTCACCTCACCTGATATTGTGAAAGGTGTTGTAGTTTTTCTTGGGCAAGCCATTTTTATCGACGTTTCTATATCAAGACTTCTCAAAAATAGCCCGGGGGGTTTTTTTTTCCAAAATGACCCAATTGCTCGAAAAAGAGCTCCAATTTTTTTTTTTCAAAAGAAGTGTTATTCGTAATCCGTTAATACACTTAAAAAGAAAATTAGTCCGAGGATCCAATCTTGATTGCTCCCGACTGGGATTTACCCTTCGAAAAATACTCATGTGTGATGCAAGGGAACTTTTGCAACCGGGGCAGTCCTAGAGCAACGAAAAAAAAAGCATTTTATAACTAATTCACTTTGCCAGCAAAACAATGACCGAAAGCTCAAAGCACACTTACACTACGAGCCGAAAGAATTGCTGTGGCCGTAGTGTACGCTTTTGAAGAGTTCCTCGGTCAATATCTCGTTTTGTATTAGAGCATTAGTGTATACTGACCATTCTGCTTAAAGTATCTCTTCGCTAACAAAGGTATGCTAAGCCAAGAATATTGCGGTTTGGGATCCTTATGCTCCAGAATTCGATGTTATCATACGAGATAAAACAGGAGCAGAAAATCAGGCCCCGATCTTCTTTTCCAGACTTGAGAACTCATCATCAAGATAAATTGAGAACAAGGAAATCACCCCCGGAAACATTTCCCCTCGAATACTCTTGGAATCGGTTGCTCTGCATGGTGATAGTACCCATATGGTTTGCAGATTTCAGCAAACTTACTATGCGGGGGAATTTCATTGTCAAAGGCTATGTCATAACAGCAGAAAAACAATGTTTTTCAAAGATGTCAAACCACTAATTCTGGGAAGAACCCCTTCTTGTTCAAATTATGTGTAGATCATGTGATCTGGCGGATGTGTGCACTTGGCAAAAAAAGTCTTGAAATCCTCGAGATTGCCACATTGGGACCCACGGGGCATCAGGTGCAAAATATCAACGCCAAAAAGGGCTTTGATGTCGGGTTCGTTTGCGGCTATTTATTTACAAGATGAACACGAGTTGGTTAAAAATTAGATCGTGCCAACGTCAGGGAAAAAATTTCACAGAGGGATGAGATGCCTCAAAACTCCATCCAAGTTTGTGAAATCTTTGACGTTTGGGGCATTGAGTTTCTTGGGGCCATTCTCGTCTTTACGAACGGGAACAAATATATACTCGTGGCGGTTCGACTACTTGTCAAAATAGGGTTAAGTCAAAAGCTGCTCCATACCAACGACGCTCGAGTTATTTGCAAGTTTCTTAATAAATCTCTTTTCGCACGATTTAGGTTTGGGCCCATCGTAGCTATCATCTGTGATCGCGGAAACCCATTTTTGCTATGACCAGTTTGAAATGGTCATGCTTAAATACGGAATCACTCATCGTTTTCTCACGCGTATCACCCACAAAAACAATTGGGCATAGGTTGAGGGTATCCAATCTGGCTTGAAACGAATTCTTGAAAGGACATTGGGAGATCGTGCCTCTTGGGTCGGACAAACTAGATTGATACAACTTTGGCTCCGCACAGCTTACAAAAACACCATCAAGGTGTACTCCTTTACAGCTCGATGTATGGAAAAGGCATGTCATCTATCCAGTTTGAGCTCGAGCACAAAAGTCCTACTAGCCTTCTTAAGAATGCTAAACTTTTGAACTTTGAAGACGTTGGTGATCACCGACAAAGTTCAATCAATGAACTAACTATACTTCGTGATCATTGCCTTATGAGAATTCTTTGATTTAACCCCAAAAAGGAGAAAACTAAGGGATTCCATGACGTCAAGATCAAAACGCGTTTTAAACGTTTAGTGTTCAAGTCCTCTCTTTAATTCCAGATTGAAGATTTTCTCAGGCAACTGAATCCGTTGGTCTAGACCATTCACCATTGCACATGTTTTTCCATATGGCTTCGTCGAGTTTATCCTACAATGTCCAGGACAAACTTTAAGGTAAATGGTCATCGTTTATTAAGCAATACTTTGGAGGAGACGACCCAAAATGGGTTGTCACGGATCTCACAAACCTTCCCTAGGACAAATGAATTCGGGGGGGATTGGTCAATCTTAGTGACCCTAAACAGTGCTTCATGGGAGGCACCCCTTGCTTATCTGTTTGTTATTTTGTAGTTAATAATAAGTGTTTTAGTTATGAAGAGGCCCGCCTCTTTCCATTATTCGTGTTTTGTGTTTGTGTTGTAATGTCCATAAATTCCCTGATTTTTGAAGTCTCTCGTGCTCTTGGTTTTGTCCTTCATTCACAAGAGCTTCAAATCCTCAACTTCATTTGGGAAATCCAATATCACTAATCTTATCGGACTAACGTTTTTCTGTAAGGAATACTTAATAAACGGCTTAGGTTTGCGGTAGTGACCTTCGTAAAACATGAGGACAATGTTTCATTCTAGTATGGGGGATATTCGATTTGAATGTGCCTGCATCCGTTGTTTTCACGTAATCCCGATTTTACCAACAAAATTTCAAAAAAATGAAATTTTTTTAAAAAATATCAAAAATAAAATAAGTGTTTTGTCACAATATTGACTTTCCTGCTTGGTAGAATAAGAATAAATTTTGACTCGATCGAGCGTGTTGAGCTCTAGCTTATTCCTTTACATTTTACTTAAGAGTTCGCGGAATATTCTGCAAAAAAAAACGAATAAAAGATAGAGTTATGTGGAGTTGATGATAAACCAAGGATTATTTGGAAATCTTAAGAGCTCATGTGTGTAATTTGTCGCTTTTTTCTCCATTAAGCTTCTAATCGGATTAATATACGTGCTATTTTTGGAGATTAAACTTAAATCAATAATTTTTATGTAGTTAATAGCAAAAAATTTAGTCTTAGTTCAAATTTATACTTGAATTTTTCGAATAGAAGTTTTCTCTATATCATGAAAAAAAAATGAATGATGTTGAAAAATGAAAAAAAAATGTTATGTTAATAAATATAAATGTGGTGATATAAGGATGATGTTCTTGCCGGCTACAACCGTTGTTACGCCTTCTAAAGAAAGCCCATAGTTATGAATATAATTGCGATGATAAAAGTTTGCTGCATCTTGCCGGCTCACAACCGATATTGCAGCCTTCTAAAAGGTCGAGGGTTACAATTGCATAAGTTGTTTAATATTAAGTGTGAATTAATAAAATTCGATTTTTTTGTTTAAATTTAAATATGCTTTTGAACTTTGGCCTATTCTATTTTATAGTATAGTGTATACGAGAAACCTAGAAGTTTTTGAAATCTAAGGTCCATGAGTCCCGATACTAGTCTCTGTGTGGTGTCAAAATCCTAGTCACTTAGCCGCAGGTTGGGATGTTGCTAGGCGAAATCGTTTTTACATGATATGATCTCGCCTTCAAATATTATTCTCAGGTGGATCGTGAACATAGAATTTTGCAAAACATTGATCCATGGTTGAAATTCAAAATAGCACATACACCTAAGATATAATAATTGTGGGAGGTTGAAATGTTCAAAGTTGCAATTAGAAGTTAGTGTTAGATTATTGAATTTAACTATGATTTCATTTTAATCTTGGTTTAGAGCATGTGAAATAAGTCGGGGACGTGAAATCTATCCTTTTTGGGGAATTTCTCGAGATCGAAAATGCATCTTGTTCTTTATGATCCTCGAAAATGGTATTTTATAAAATAACGAAAGTCAAATAAGTTAGTTAGTTGCTTAAAATGAAAAAATACAAAAATATGTGTAGGAATAAGAGTATATATTTAAAAATGGTAAAGACGGGGCTTTTCAAAACTTATGAGTCTTTAAATTCCCCTTGATGAATGCTTAGCTACTTTTCGAGGTTATTAGTCAAGGAGGATCGAGATTCTTAGTTTTCTTAAGTGCTTACTTATAGCATTGCGTGAGGACATGGCAATATCTTAGTATGGGGGATTTTGGTATGTGCTTATTTACAAATACCGTTTTTCCATTTAAACCGGACTTAAATGACCAAAAACATACCAAAAATACATTGTATTTGTATGTTTTCACTTATATTGTGCTGAATCGGATATATCAAGAAAAGGACAAAATCGAAGCCAAACAAAATAAAGAGCACTGGAAAACAGAAAGAGCGTGATGAAGTCAAAATCAAGTCAAAAAGTCAACCCGTCAAAGTCAAAGGTCAAACCCGAAGCCGTAAACCGAAGAATACTTAATGGGCCACCCGAAACCATCTAATGGGCCGGATAAGCCCATTAGTATATTGCACGAAGACCTTATACCCAAGTAAATTAAAATAGCCTAAATACCCATTATTTCTATAAACGGCACCAAACAACCCACCAAAAGCACCTAACTATAACTTCTGGGGGGGTTTCTGCCTACCCTAAAAGTTATTACACCCACAAGGACGAATTGATGTAATACTCTAATATAACTTTGGGTGGCAAAACAGCCAATCCAAAGTATATACCAAAAGGTCCTCTGGCTGCAAACCCAAACAGACACTTTCAGGGACTAACTAATCTTTGGCCTTTCCCAAACACAAACATGCACCTGTTATAACCTCCTTTCCCGCCATAAACCAACCTCCACTGTTTACGCTTCCTTGTCCCTTCCTCCTCGTTTACTGTTCACCTGCAGCTAAAAACTAATTAAAACCCTTCCCCACCCCCCACATGGCCTCTTACACGCTGGCAATCCCTCTCCACACCATTGGATAAAGGAAAGCAACAAATTCATCAAGGGTCGTGATGAATTTTCTTTAGGCAAACACTACTAATTCAATGGTGCTATATGATGAGGCTTATGCATTCATCACAAACAAGCACAAGCTGAAGCCTCTCTCTAAAGAAGCACACCAAGAGACCTCCTAGAATCTTCCTACGAGTAGTATAAATATAGGACCTCTTGTAGCCATTTGACAGTTAGTTTTTGAGTTTTAAGTAGTAGTTTTTAACCTAGTGTAATAGTTAGCTTGTTCTTTTAAAAAATCTTGTAACCTGTTTTTAATTAATACAATTTTAGTTTTAGCTTAATATTCTGTTTACCTTATTATTATGTTAAAAAAGTACCAAAAAGTTTTTCAAAAGGCTTTTTAAGCTTCTCACTTGAGAATTGTATTATTTGTTTTAGAAAATCTAAGAAACTTAAGAAAAATTTTATAAAAACCAAAACAAAAATATCCCTCAAATCACCTCAGCTTTTATAGAAGATAAGCAAAAAAATGGAAGTGCTTATAGACCTACTAGCTTATCTTTTTAACAAGCTAAAGCTTGTAGATTGCTTAATTTACCTGTTTTATGCAAGGGGCTTGTAAGTTTTCCATTTCCCATTTCTGGCTTATTTTCACTGTTCATTAGCTTATTTGTGCTTATTTGTTGTTTTTCTTGCTTATTTGTGATCTTTCATGCTTATTTAAGCTTATTTGTTGTTTTGAAGTCATTTGTTTGAGTTTTATGTTAAAACTGCCTAGTTATAAGCTTTTATAACTTATTGCTTATTTACCCATTTAAGTGTTTATTTGCTATTGTACTTTGCTTATTATTGCTTAACTTTCCATGTTAGCTATCTGTTTTAAATAGTTGTACTCAAATCAACCTAGTTTAGTTTATAATTTGATTTTAGCAAACTAAAGGGGTGTTTGGCACAAGGGCCCAAGGGGTCAGTTTGGGTTAAACCTTTGTTCACCTTGGCCATCTTTTGGACGGCTGGCTTTAGTTGTTTGGAAGTCATTTTCAAAAGTTTTTTAAGTCTTTTTAGTTATATTTTAAGTCTTTTAATGTGTCTTTGAAAATGTTGGTCAAATACGGTGTCAACATTGCTTATTTGATTTAAGCTTTTAAAAGTGTTTTTTAAATCGTGTTTTGTGTCCCTTTTAAGTGTCAAAATGTTTTAGTTAAGAGTCTTTAGGTTAGTTTTTAATTTTAGTCAATTCTGGTCCAAGGTTTGTTCAAGTCTTCTTCATAAGGCAAAATCTGTCCATTTTGATCTTAAAAATCAGCAGCTTTAAATTTTTTTTAGCCTTAACTTTTTGATTTAAGCTGATTAGAGCTAATTCATCTTATGTTTTACCTTTGTGTTTTAAGTTTTGAGCTTATTTTGTAACTTATTTTTAAGCTAGCTTATTGTCCCTTTTTCTTTGTAAAATTGCCCTAGTGCAAACAGCCATTTTCATCGGCCATTTTAGCGGCTTATTTGATTTCCAAAGTTTTATCTGTTTGCTTTTTTAGATAGCTCATAAGCTGAGCTTTAAGCCCATATAAGCTTTTAAGCCTAAGGAGCCCTCTAAGTGGCTTATTTTTAAGCCAAAAGTGACCCTAGGGACTGTTTGGCCTGCAGTTTTGGCCCTTGGGCTTATTTGAAATTTTCTAGCTTTTGTGCTTACCTGCTTTATATTTTTTGCTTATTTCTGTCTGCTTATGCTTATTAGGTATTAGTGCTTTCTGTCCAGCTTATTTCACTTTCCCCCTTGCTTATTTGTTCATAAAAAAGGCCATCTGTTTTGCTTTTTAGCCTTTAAGCCTAGAGTAAATTTGCCATAATCTGCCCATTTCTTTACTTATTTGTGTTTGAATTTGCTTATTAAGTAGTTTAGCCCTTCTGTGGTTGCTTATTTAGTTTAGACTCTATCTTATTTAGCCATAGGACTAGGAACAGTTAGCTTATTTTAACCTTAGAGTAAAATAGCATTTCTGTCCTTTTTTTTTAGCTATAACTGGCTTATTTGCTTATTCCTTTGTGCTTATTTGTGTCTTCATTTTGCTTATTAGGTTTAGTGGGTTATTGATTTTAGCTTATCTTTCATTTTCATTAGCTTATTAGTGTTTAAATAGCCAACAGTTAGCTTAACTTAGGTATTAGTGTAAAAAGTTAAAACTACCACCTTTTTCAGCTTATTTCTTGCTTATTTGTTAGTTATAAAAATTTTTGTCTTTTTTAAAATTGCTTATTTTCATCTTATCTAAAAAGCTGTAAAAAAATGAAAAACAAAAACGTTGGGATTATAGGAAGCCCCAAGTGAGCAGGACTCGAACTTGGGACCTCAACCCCAATCAACCAACATTTTATAACACACTCACTACCGATATGCTACAATAGCTCATCCGGTAGTGATTTGCACAATTAATTATATAAGGGCCTTTTAGCCCATATGTCATTAAGCCTTTTCAGCGTATTTCGTTAGCTTATTTGTTAAGCTGGATCTACAGTCTTATTTTCTTAGTCTTTTTACATAGAATTTAGGACTTTTCCTTATTTTTCCAGATTTTTCCCATTTTGTTTTCTATTTTTAATCATTTATTTTCTTTAAAACTGTTTTTTAATTATTAAAAATTATAAAAAGATCAAAAAAATATAATTCTTTTTTAGAAAATTTTCTTTTATCATATTTCACCTAGGAAAAATAGATTTGCTCTTGTAGGGTTGTTTTTGCAAAATTTCATTTTTTAAAGAACGGGATTCGTTCCCGTTCACGTTTTTTGTGTTTTAAAGCTCAAATCAACTCCGTTTTCGTTCTAGTTTTCTTTAATCTTACTTTTTGGTTAATTAGAGTCTATTAAAAGTGAAAAAATCATTTTAGGTTAAGTTTTGAAAATTTAGGGTTTTTAGTCAACATTTTTTGATTACCATTATCGTTTTTTAGCTTAATTTTATGTGACCTTTTCATTTTTAGAGTAGATTGCATTAAATTCTCAATAGATTTAGAAATCCAATTTAAATCTCCTCCATTCAATCATCAAATGTCAATCCGACTCTCGACTTTCCAATTCACTTTCACTCGGGGGGATTAATATAAACGAACCGATGAATATTCTCATATACTTTGGTTTCTTTGATTTCTTGATAATTATCCATAATTTTTATATATAAGTATTATGTATTTATTTATATATTTTAAAGGTTAGTTTCAACATTAATCAATGCCCAACTTTACCTATTTCATTTACTCATAAGTCTACTTAACTACATTTTACCTGAAAACGTAGAATTTTAGCGACACTTTCTAATTTTTCAAACCATACCTACTAACCCTCATAAATTCCCAATAAAATCATTCAATAAACTTTTATGAGTTTACTATCTACCTTATTTTTCCACTAATTTATTCCCATACTTAAATGCCCCAAATAAATTCCAACTTTTAATTACTCAAATTCGGATCTAAACGCGCACTAAAATGTTTGACCTTACTAACCATACTTAGACAACTAATCAGAAGCTAAAACTTCTAGGAAAGTTAATAGACATATAGAACTTAACTTTTGTGTTTTTTCTAACCTTAATTAGAATTTTAAGTAGGGGTTTTACCTCTATAATTCTGACCTAAATCTGACCCGTATTTACTGTTTTGACAACTTTTCTTGCAACGACCATTTAACTAACTTCCCTAACTCAAAATCGTTCGAGGCCAGGCTTTTTAAAAAGTAGACTCTCTGAACTACAATTTAGGCACCGGAAATACCTCAAAACACGTTTCTATCATCAAGATATCATTCATTGAACATGACCCACAAATATGCCAAACCCTAAATCATGAATTAACAAGAATCTAACCCTACCGTTTGCATGAACATGACCCCCACCTATCCCTAAATGCATTGGGATGATCATAATTTAATTAATTGCAGAAATATTAGAAACCCTATGCTATTCCCATCACATTCCATTGTTTCATTAAATTGAGAATTCAACTTGGTTTAGAAGAAATCCTTACCTCTTGATTACTAGATCCTAACAACCAAAATTTTTGCTGCTCTTGATCAAAAATTTTGTTTTCTCTTGTGTTTTAGGGGGACCGGGGTACAAAGGTCTAACACAAGGGGAGATGGGTGAATGGGATTAAATTTTAGGGTTAGGGCTAATATACTTAGTGATAATTGGCTTTACAAAATCCTAGCCCAACTCAACTTTAGTTTACTTAAAAAAATGCTTTTTTTTCTTTTTCTCCTATACCAATCAGCAACCCCCCCATATATATATAATATATATTTATTTTATTTTTTTATTATTAATTATACTTATATTTACATTACCTTAATTTCCTACAAAAGCCTTGATAAAATTAATAAACCTTTTACATGAAAAACTAAATACTAACTTTTTATTTATAACTTTTTATTTCCAAAAATACTTTCTATTTTTAAAAAAGTTCTTACTAATTCTCATATTTCTACGAACCTAATTCATTCTATTATGCCATACTTTCCTTAACAATCCAACACATATATTTTCCTCAGATTGACGTAGCAATGCTTGCAAACACGGTTACAATACATTTCCATTGTCACTTCACATGATACAAAATAAAAAATTACCATGAATATCTCAAACCCATTATAAAAAGAGATGAACATCAGAATGGATAATCTTGCACAAAATAAAGCACTCATAGCACCTCCATATACACGTATAGACACTTAGCAAACTCATAAAGGTATGATAACCTATCAAATCACAGGCTGCACAAAAGCTCTCTTTTTGTTTTTCAAAAATTTATTTTTGGTGATGATTTTTAAGCTAATTTCACATAAGTTATCATAATCAATTTGTATACGATCGTCATCAAAAGAAGAAGCATTATCACTATAATGAGAAGAGTCAAGAGTTACCTTATTTGACGATTGAGCCATGAGACAAGTTTCATCATTGGTTTTGTCCTCAGCTTCATTTTCTCTATCACTCCAACAACCTCTAAGAAACACCTTTTGATCTTTGTTTCGTGGAGGCTTTGTGTTACGTTTAAGAAAAATAATAGGTTACCCCATGTATTTTACAATGTATTAGCTCGTAGTTAGAAGTTAATCGTATGACATACGGTAATGAGTCAGGTATTAAAGCCCACGTGTAAGCCCATTACAAGGCCTATGGGTCCTGGTGGTTTTGTGGTACAACTATATAAGCTCTTCTCATTCCATGGAGAAGGGTGGTTGGTCATTTCATAATACAAGCATTTACTTTCTCTTACTAGAAGTTTTCTCTCTAGTCTTTCTCTCTTTAAGATTTGGCTAACCCTAACCATCTTCATTGTGTTATGATATCCAATATCCTACAATTGGTATCAGAGCTCATGGCATGATTAGATCGTGTGCATATGCATTTTTTTGCTTGGTTTAGATCAAAAAGTATTACTTTTTAACGATTTTTAAGGATTCTTATATTTCACACAATATATAGACTAGAGAGGATAGTTAGAGTAATGACAGTGGGATGGAGAAACATATGAAAAACACACTAATTATGTGTGTAAAATGATTCAACCAACACCCTCTCCATGTTTGGAGAGGGTTTATATAGTTACAAGAGTGTGGGCTAACCAGGCTTTCCTTAGGCTTTCTATAAGCTGGCCCGGTTAGCTTCATAATAATTACATAAAATTGTCTAACTATTACAAAGGCTCATGAGATCGATAATGATCACCACTTCACTAAAAACTGAATTCCCTTACACATCTCCCCTAAGGGTTGACGTTCGTTGTGATCTAT
Organism: Tanacetum coccineum; assembly: GCA_026074375.1. Classification (NCBI taxonomy): domain Eukaryota; kingdom Viridiplantae; phylum Streptophyta; class Magnoliopsida; order Asterales; family Asteraceae; genus Tanacetum; species Tanacetum coccineum. Next base: position 44,875 of record BQNB010006021.1, read on the forward strand.
AAATGATCATATCACTTTATGTATTTCTAACAATCCCCCCTTAAGGGGTGATCATAGAGATCCCTCCTTATGACCTTGATCATTAATTGTTGAAGCCTTTTGTCTTGATCTTGAGTCCTTTTTTGTGTAATAGTTGATATTTTATCTTGCATCTTTATGTGGTGAGTTTGCCTTTGGCTTGAGCTTGTTTCTTTAAGATTGTCATTGTATGTGATCTTGAGCTTTCTTGAGATCATCAGCCAAATTTAATCTCTAATCACCATCTTGTGATTTTTCACCATCTTGTGTACTTGTGACTTTCGGGCCGACAAGCTCATATCTGTTTGGCAATCTTTAAAAGCTTGACTTTATGTTAGTATTTCTCATAAATTCATAACATTTCATCACATTGTCATTACTGAAGGAGATGTTGATACTCAGAGTTTGCGAAAGCTTTGGGTCATTCTTTCTTGATGTTATAAAGTCATTGAGTTTTGAGTATGAGCACGTGGCCATGAACTTGACTCTGCTAGAACGAGGTATTTGCATCTCCATCTTTATGTAATCCTGAAAATAAAAAGTTAGCATAAAGTTGGTGCGAATAGGCTTTGTATTGCGTCGAAGTTCGGTTGCATTAACCTCCGGTTCTGTGAGAACCGTTTTACAGTATAAATACTGTACATATGATCAGGTAGATTCATTATAAGAACCTCCTTGAAAGGGTTTCCAGCTCAAAGTGTTAGATCCTCTAACGCAAATGCATTAGATTCACTGTACTTGCTAGGATCTCTTTACCGAACACCTCAAAGCAGGCTACCTCACTAATAGTATTGCTACTAATAGAACAGTAAGAGTGAATCAGTGAGTTACTATCTCACCGATTGAAGAGAAAATTGATTTGAAAATCACTCGACGTGTCACTTGAGAATGTATTTTTGTAACACATCAAGAGTTTTAAGCTTTTATCAAAATTCATCAACCGTCAATTCATAATCTAGACCGATTCGATATCCTGTGTACTAGTTTGACCCATTAAGGATCTCACAAGTACGACCTGAGCTTGTTTGATGTTGGCTCAAGCAGGATTTCCATCTTCATTGTGTATACTTAAAGTATCTCTGGTTGTTCTGGCAAAAACCACTAGGATAATGCATTAGTACTCTTATGCATAATCTTGTTTTCAAATTGTGTGAGTAAAAAGTAAACATGGAATTGTGTCCTAATGAGATTAATTTCGATGATCTCTTTTTTTTAGGCTCTAGATAAATTGCGCGTTTTGGTTTTAGTGATCGGTGGTGGAGCTGAACTGCCACCTTTTTTTTTTTTTTTAAATTCCAACTAACTCAAAGTTGAGGAAGTCAATAAATAACGTGTTTAGTCTCCGTGAGAAATGAAACAGAAATCTTTTGAGAGATTTTGAGTGGCTAGGGAGGGTTGTGCATTGCATCACTGGGTCCATGATTTCAGTCTTCAATTGTCAGCAGATTATCATTGTCGATTCTGACCAGTAGAGTATTGACCCTGGTTTATGCCTAGTATATGATGGGCTTCTTTCTTTTCACCCTTTATCCTTATAATTCTTTTTCATTTTCAACCCACTTCAGTGACTTACTAAGACTTCATGGACTTAGTATCCTCTGTGTGGTTTGTTCCAGGTACTAGCCTCTTCCTCAGTCGGCACTATTCCCTTATTCTTACTTTTACTCCTTTTTATATCATACCTAAGGACTTCTACACTAACTAGTGGATTGTCCCTGGGTAGATCCCTCCGGTTCTGGCTGGATCATGGGAACGAATACCTAACCTTACCAACCGATAAATTAAAATGCATGTGTCGGTATTTTGGTTACTGATCTCACTGTGGATCGTGGGGTCGAGTACCTAACCTTACCATCCTTATAACTCCGATAAAATAATTACAGGGTCGGTCTTTGGTATTTCCACAATTGCCATCATACATCATTCGCTCCTCCTCAATATGTGCATCGATATTCGAAAAGGTTTAACACATATAGGAGAGCCTACACTTGAGTCCTAATAGATCACATTTGTATCAGATTTAATATTTAAATCACATTCTCTCCCCTGATCAATAATTTCAAACCTTTTAAGATTTAGGATCTCAATAGATTTAAATATGTTAAAAAATTTGGGAGAAAATGTGGTCTGATTAAATACAAGCCAATATTGGAACCTATATATGATCCCCCTCAATTAATGAGGGATTCTGTTAGTGTCAGTTATGATGAACTTATAAACTGATTTGGAGTTTAACGAGAAACTCATGAAAAATTCATAAACTGACACATAACACTGATTACCACACTACTTATTGATGTACAAGATTATGTATGAGACAGGACCTGAAATGTTCAAACCGAAAGTGGCACAATCATTTTGTCCATGTTAGCAATCTGTAGTCCGTCTCGATACTCTCCAGATGGAAGTTGTCTTAGCTTCCCCCGAACCAGCAATCCTTTCTTGAGTAGATTCAAATATTTCTTGCAAGCCGCATTAAGAAGACTTGATGTATAAAGCCCAAATATTCGAAGTACACAAATAATTCGAAACCATAACATCAAAGTCAATTAAGTCCCTGATGAGCGTATTTCTCCTTACAAGATATTGATGATATAAATTGAAACACCAAGGTTAGCTAAGTCTCGGATGTCACAATTATTCCCCCTAAATAGCAGAAATGATAATACCTAAGTCAACTAAGTCTCGGATATAAACATTTCTTCCTGCAGGATAATGACTATCTAAAGGTATCATCATACCTATGTGTACCTCTTTTATCAAATATTTCTACTCCTTTTTAAGAATAAGCATAGTGGTTGACCAGTCGAGGAAACATTAATTGAATCAGAAACAATCTTCTCACGCTAGAATAAATCTTCTAACAACACTTTCCCCTTGGTATCTCAAATGATGCATACTAAAAATAACATGATATCTCTTCCCCCATGTGGAAGAAATAGTGCACCCAAAAGTAACAAGTTAAGACACTGATTTTCTCTGCGGTTATGACATTTGTCTTCCCGGAATGGCCTAAAATTAAAGAAGGCTATGGACTCTATCACGTGTACTTGTTGTACCTTTCAGTGTAACTACTCCTTCCCCCTTGCTGGTTTCGATACCTCGGAATCAGCAAAACCTTGTACGCACCCATACTTGAGATCGTGTTCGAAGAATTAATAAGCTTAAATCTATTCCGTGAGAATCAATTTCAAGACTTTTAAAACTATGAAAGAATTTCCAAACATTCCTAAGTCTTTTTACAAACTATGAGGTGTTGGCAATATTAGTCGTATGTAGTTTAAAGCCTGAATTCACTAAGTCTTAAATTGAAAATAAGTCCCTAAAGTTTGAAATGAATGACATCTAAAGCCCTTGTAGTTAATATAAATTAACTCCCCTTTAAATTGTTATCCGTCATTATCAAAAACTTTATCCGTTTATTCCGTGACTTATTTGAAAGACTGTTTTAAAAAATTATTATATGACACTTTCTCCCCCTCAAATAATGACTCGTTTTCTATTTAAAGAGCTATTGTCATTGTGTGAGTGGTCGAATTGTCTTTGAAAGTCTTTTTGTGATTACTGAAAACATTGATTCATTGTAAAGACAACTTTTTACTAATAAAAATAAGATTTCTATTATTTTGACAAATAAATGCACTGACACGTACACTTATTGTAAACAGTCCAGGGTTATGTACAAAGTATTCATAACCTATGAGGCATGGATATGAAGTAATCCATGCCCGGGAAAAATTAATTACTCGTTGTCAGGAACAACTGTCTTTTTGATGACATGCTTTCCTCATATTGAAAAGCGGGTTGCAGTCTGAAATAACTGCAAGCCATGAAGACATGTTTTGAAAAGTTTGAACTTCTGCTCGAACTGTATTTAAAGACCCGTGTCATTATTGAATGACATTTCTAGGTCCGTAAATATTATCGATTTTCAGAAGACATGTCATGAAAAATATTTTTGTATTTTGATTTTTATGGTTTTTGGTTTTATATTTTTATATTTTCTTTTTGGTTTTAAATATGTACATAGGATACAAGAAGAATTACCACCATTATTCTTCCTTTGAGATAGCAGATCTCAACCAGACCGTTTCCCACCGAATGGAATTGGATTGTCATTTGTGTCAAAGTAGCACCAAATGGCATGTTCTTGTAGTTGACTTCTTGTCGAAACCGATCGAGAATGATCGCCAATAACATTCTCCAATAGGTGTTTCTTTGTCAACTTAGTGAGAGTATAAAACGATTGGTTAAGATGATGCAAATTTGATGGAATGGCCCTTGTAAAGTTGTTTCTTCAGAACTAGGTTCTGGAATTGGAATACCAAAGTAAGGATCGTTATCCATGTGTGCAACCTAAATATCGTAAAAATAATCTTCAACACCTTATGGAATAACTGAGGATTGTTGTTCTGAAATGGTTTATGAGGTACTTGTCGATGGTGCATCTTGATCAATGGTTGTTGAGGAAGGTGAACTAGTTGATGCAGCAGGAACTAGAGTAGGAACTTCAGGAACCGGATGATCAACATATGGTGGAGGTTTGAAGTACTCATCATAGGTTGAAACAATGAATCCCAGTCAATCTTTGTTGGTGGGACAGCAGGTGTTGGAGATGGAATATTCTGCACGAGTCCTGAATTGATTATTCTAAGAGTCATTAGTTGAGGCCCGGGTCCTGAACTAAATTGTTCAGAAGTCATTAATCATATGACCATTTGAGGACAGGAGCACATTTATATTGAAAAGATCTTATCCGAGTTAAACCGTATTGATCTCATTTTATTCACTTTTCTCCCCCTAAAAAATTGCATATTTTGTTGCCATTTTTGATGAACAAGTGAATTAAAATACAAGCTAATGTACGTTGATCCACTTTTTGACTAAATGAGCATGAGAACTTATAGAAGTTGTTGATAAGACTGCTCATAAATAAGAAGATTCCTCTTCTTTTAAAGATAAAGCGTACTGAAGTGTACACCTTTCTTTTCTTTGAGGAGCGAGGCATGAAGTGTTGTCAGCAAACGCCATTTGTCGTTGAAGAGCGAGGCCTGAACTGATGTGAACAGACGTCATTGTTAATATGCATCAGATTAGAATCCCTTGAACCCTTGGCTTATGAGATATCAGTCTTTTCGACAACCAAACTCTGAGTCTTTCCTTCATAGGATTAAAATACGTACATGCACTTAAGTTAAGAGTACCTGCACTAATTAGAGTTTGATTGCATTCGTATGGGTTACGTGATATCATTCTTTTTGAACCATTTGGAGGGCTCACTGTAACTTTTGCTCGTGCAAGAGTCTGGAAATTAAACTTTCCTGTAGGAATCCAATTTAGACAATTGTTGTGAAAATTTTACCCGTGGATTTCACCTAAGCAAAGATCTAGGAGATGTTTTTCATAACTGCGGAAGTCTTTTTTGGGTAGAAAATCTATGTCCTGAAGAGGATTGTCAACCAAAGTTTCTGGTTTGACTTTTTTGTTTAGGGTTGTTACTATTTTTAGTCTGTATGGCGTTTAATCCTTAATGTGAATTTCACTTCATTCAGAGTTTTTGGTATCAGCTCATGATTTTGAAATAAAGACACATTTATGACATGTAGAACAAAAGAAAAGTTAGGAATCTGAAAAAGAACTAGAATTCCTTGAGTGACCTACTTTGGGCACAACCGTAATAGTTACACAACTGCTCTTAGATGTAGGCAAACTCCTAGGTGTTTTACTCATTCTCTTAGGGTTTGGAGTACTACCATTAGCAATGTTTTGTAATCTAACAGAAGGCATCACACTAGATTTTGAATTCCTATTTCTTTCTTGTGTCTTTTTCCTAGCTTCCTTTAGATAGTAATTATGAGCCATATCATTTGAACCTTAATATTCTTCTTGACTATTCCTAGATGAGCCAGGTGCAATCACGTGATGAGGTTTTGCAAGCACATATTCTCAAACTTTAGGCAAATAATAAGGAGTGACTGGTTTTGACAAAACGTTAATCACATCAACTTGGGAGGCAAACCGTAGTTTTGAAAAGTTAGGTCATTCAGATTTAAACGCATTTGGTTGTCTAACAAGCGATTGGTTTCTGTGTGGTTGTAAAACCGGTTTTCTCAAGATTGATGGTTTTACAAACTTAGTATCCATACTAATTCTGTTTAACTTTCTTAATTCATTTTTTAATGCTTCATTCGCAAAAACCTTTTCTTGAATCTGAGCCTTTAAATCAACATTTTCAACAGTCTTACCATTTACTTTAGCAATCAGTGAGTCATTATGATCTTTCATCTGAATTCGTGTCTTTTTGATAGAATCATAAAGTTCTTTGTAAGTCTGTTTTAAATGCTCATTTTCCTTATTTAACTTCTCATTTTCTGCAAGTAATTTAGCCACACTACTTTCCAGTTCAATGTTTATTGTTTCCAAAACATTAATTTCCTTTTTAAGTTTGGCTTCATTACTTGCTTCCTTCACACTTTTAATTTGATTCTTCAAGTTGCAAATTAGTGTGGTTTTGGCCTGTAGCTGAGCTTTTAAATCATTGATCTTATAAATTCACGAACTCAGGAGGACTCCTGATTTTACATGGTTTGTGACTTTGAAAACTTTCTTCCTTTTGTTGCATTGAAATTTCAAGTGAAATACAATGTTTTTCATGTTGTAAAAATCTGTTTGAAAGTTCATTATAAACTTCTTTTTCAACCATATCATTCGTTTTGAGAAACTCAGCCTTAAGCAAAGGACTTTTTACTTGATCTTGTGCAGCATCCTGGTCAATCTCTCCTCCCCTATGACTCATATTTGTTAAATCCGGAGTGGTATTGCTATCAACCTTTTATAACAGATATGTGTCATAACTTGGTTTAGATTGATCAGTATGCTGTTGTTCATTAGCAATGACATTATGTTGAGCAGTCAAATGTACCTCATCAGATGACACTTGGTCATTTACTGGTCTGATATCTGCATCCACAACATGTGTGATATTAGTCCCTGAACCGCTGCTTGTAATATGCTCATCTGACTTTGTCCCACTGCATTCTGTAACAACTAAACTAGCATCTAAAGCTTTACTCGAAACAGCCTTACTCTCTTGCATCTGCATTAGTCTTTTATTCACCCTACTATCATACTATCGTTTAAGTTTTGCTCTTTCATCAATGGACTTCTTAACAGATTCCATGTGTTGGATTAATGAATCACGGAATTGTCAAACCTCGATTCGAGTGTATTCAGCAAAATACTTTTCTGTCATTTGACTGTCATAATCCCAAGTGAATTGCGAATCGATGAACATCTAAAATTGTTTGTTGATCACCCAAAAGGCAGCCATGGATCTATCTTCTTGAAATTCATCTTTGTCAAGTTGCTTTTCAAGTTGATCCAAGTGAAGTAACATTGAGCATGTGAAAGTCTGAACATCTTGTTCAAAGAGTGTCGCAAATGCCCGTTCGAAACATCCATTGATTTTTAATTCATTGTATGAAAGAACCTGGAGAAATGAATGAAGTAGTCGAAAAGATGTCATGCAACTTTCCTTTACTTCATCTTGCATTTGTTGCAACTGATGCAGCTCTCTCTCTCTTGTGACTTATAATTCAAAGATTCCATTGAAATTCGATGTGTGAAATGAAATTATGGATCTTAAGTAGATTAAGTGATTTGTTATGGTTGTGAGAAAGAAATTATACTTCACGGGATTTTACAAATCTATGATTTAAACCGAGAAAAGAATAAACTTTTACGGGATTTTACAAAATCAAGAAGAAACCGTGAAAAATAGAATTGTTGTTGGTGAAATCATTGTTGTATTTGAAGTACTTGAACTCTTGTTAACGATTGATGAGCTAAAAAGGGGTAACGGTTATCACACTTTTAACTTAAAATGATTAATGATTGATTAAAACACAAACAAGGACTAACGGTGTAATTGAAATCCAAGTTAAATGCTTAACGGTTGTTAATTATAGTTGTAGGGACTAACGGGGCAATAACGATTCTATTTGAAGGGCTAACGGGCAGTTTATAATAACCAAGGACTAATGGTGTAATGTAGTTTCAACATTAAGGGTTAATAAACAAGAAAGGACTAGATATGAAGTTGTCTTGAACTACAGGGATTGCATGTGTCAATTTTGAATTCTAATTAATTAATAACATGTGTGTTCCCTCCATTTCTACATTTCTTCTTCGTTTAAAACTTATAAGAAACGAACGTCTTCAAATTTATTCTCGCGGAGTCATACGGTTATTGACGGTATTAAATGAACACACCACGATGATCTAAAAAGGATCACGATCGTAATGGTATAAGTTAGAAGACCCGCGAACAACCGAAATCGAAACCCAAAAACCCGAAACAACTCGAACTGAACTCGGTTAAGCTGTAATCTTTTATAAGACTTGTTCTTATTGCGTATTACATAGAATTTAAGAACTTAGGAGAGTTTCGATGTAGATGATGTAACAACTCGCTACCACGAGGACAAATGGACAGAGTTTCGTTACCAAGTCGCTAAATTATATAAGTCTTCAATTGTTCCTGTTCAACTCGCTACCATAAGTCGCTACACCCCTTCTCAACTCGCTGCCAAGTTAGAATAGTAAACCGCTATTTGTGCTGTCAACCGCTACTCAAACATTGGGGACCATTGTACTTACGTTTCTTGTCTTGTTGTTAAACAAACAAAATTGTCCTTGTGTCCTTTATGCTAAAAACATGGATCTGTGTTCCCTTGTCACATGTTCAAACCGTGTTCAAACAAGAAGATAAGCCGCGTCTAATAAGCTTTTTAAATAAGCTGGAAATGACACAAAGTAAGCTAAGAAAAGTATTAAGGTTTTGACATGAACATGTTAAAGCTTAACGTGTTTAACTAAGCAAGAACTAAAGAAAACACAACATAAGCCACAACTTAAAACTTAAAAAATTAGCTTTAATAAGCTGTTTCAACAAGAAATAAGCCATGAAAGAGTTACTACAATAAGCTAAAACTACAACACAACCTGTTATAAGCCGAGACAAAAGAAACTAAATAAACTGGTACCCTCTAAATAAGCTACAAAAACATTTTAGACAAGAAGTTACAAGCTTATTATGTATCTTCTTTTCGAAAGAGCTTTTGACTAGAAAAAAAATGAGCTGAACAAATAAGCCAATTCCAAAGTTCCCAAATAAGCCACCATATTTGACCTTAATAAGTTGCAAGGATTCTTGTGACGAATAAACTTGTTTTTGGCTCATCTAAAGTCTTCGTTCAACACAAAAATACTACTTTTCAAAGTTGACGAACAAACTTGTTTTTTGCTCATCTAATATTTGACCTTAATTAGAAAAACATAAGTTGACGCCACATAAGCTTGAGTAAGCCACAACAAAAATGCTAATGAAATACTAGTTCAAGATAAAACCAACACATACAGTGTTGAATTTAACCACATATGTTGTGGCCCAATTATTTCTCTAACAGAAAAATGAAATTCGTGGCCCAAAAGTTCACAAATGACTTTGAAATAAACTTTGAAATATGCTAAAAAGAAAAACGAAACCGATCCTAATAAGCCCAAATAAGATTTGCAATAAGCTACAAATTAAGCATAAACGAACCACAATAATCACTCAACCCACCCCATGGCTCTTGATACCAATTGTAGGTTCTTAGATTTCATACAAAATAAGACTAGAGAGAGAAAGTTAGAGAGAGAGAGAGAGATGGATGGGAGAAACATATGAAAAACACACTAATTGTGTGTGTAAAATGACTCAACCAACACCCTCTCCATGTGTGGAGAGGGTTTATATAGTTACAAGAGTGCGGGCTAACCTGGATTTCCTTAGGCTTTCTATAAGCTGGCCCGGTTAGCTTCCTAACAATTACATAAAATTGTCTAACTATTACAAAGGCTTGTGAGATCGATAATGATCGTCACTTCACTAAAAACTAAATTCCTAACAGTTTTGGCTTGTTTTTCATTTTTCTCCAAGATTTTGATCTTTGTTGTGTTAAAGTTTAGGTGTTTGTAGTAGTTAGAACCTTGTAGTACTTAGTTGTGTAAAAGAAATCAAGCAAAAACGTTCAAAAGGTTGATTTTTAGGTTTTTTGTACGAAATAGTAAATCTTTCTTGGCAGCGGTTTGGTTCACTGGTTCCTATTTCTTCGCAGCGGTTTGTCAGAAAAGTACTGTAGACAGCGGGTTGTCAGTAAGTACAGTACGGAGGTTTGTCTTATTCTGTAGTGGTTGTCATATATGAAAGTGACAGCGGTTTGTCTTTTAGTGATAGCGGTTTGGATAGACAATGGTTTACAGGTTTTGAAGATTTATTCCTTTCATAGCGGTTTACGAAACAAACCTCTGGCAGTTTGACTTTTAGGCAGCGGTTTGGTAATTTTTCTTCATAGCGGTTTACTGTTATTTTAATCATAGCGGTTGGCTAGGTAGCGGTTTACAGGTTTTTCAAGATTATACTTTTGACAGCGGTTTAGCAGACAAACTATAGGGGTTTGGTTTTCTGGCAGCCGTTTGGTGTAATTTCTCTAGACAGCGGTTTACCTAGGTTTAATTTATTTAGACAGCGGTTTATCCATAGCGGTTTGTGACAGGTTTTGAAGAATTGTTCATTGTAGCGGTTTACTAAACTAAACTCTGGCGGTTTGTTGAGTTCGCAGTGGTTTGGCAACTTGACAACGGTTTGGTAGTCTAGATAGCGGTTTGGTAACCTAGGCAGCGGTTTGAGCTACTGTTTTTGACACATGGAAAATTTTCAAACTTTAAACTTCACAAGACTAAAACAACAAAACACTTAATTAGACTTCATCACTTTTAACATACATTCACTAATCATTGAATGATCAACTCATATCATTTCACAATCAATTAAGATGGCTAATCTTTCTGATATATCTAAAGTGCCGGTTCTGATACCCGCCCACCAATGCTCGATAGGTCTGATTTTGAGTCTTGGCAATTGTTGATCCCAATAGAATAGATCTTGCTTAGCTTGTATGAGCTTAAGTTGCATTGAATAAATCCAAAACAACTATGATAGAAACTTTAATTATGAATATCAAAGACTATGCAAAATCTAGTCAATGATACTAAGAAGAATTTTAATGAAATAGCAACGAATAAGATTAATAACAAACAGTTTACCAAACTTTCAGCCTCAATATAATAGGAACACTCTTAATAGTGTTAGGGTTACAAAACTTTAAAGCTACGAATAGATTGACAGAACAAAGAAAAAATATCAATCTCTATGCCCTAGGACTTTCTTTTATACACCAAGGAGTCCTAACCGGCTTACAATATTTTCCTAAGTTATCATGATCTTCAAAAAAATAACTTATACGTATCTTTTGCAAAAATATCTCATACATATCACATAAGCAATCTTTATCTTCAATCAATCTTTATCCATTAGCAGTTGTAACTCTGTCAGTAGTTGTAACTTTATACCAGCGGCATTAACTCTAAACACTAGCAGCAGTAACTTATACACCAACAGTATTAACTGTGTACAAGCAGTAGTAACTACTTAGAATATTTTCTTTATTCTCCACCAGCAGTACTAACTTTACTCTAGTAGTACTAACTTTACTCTAGCAATACTAACATATACTAGCAGTTCTAAGTTACACTAGTAGTACTAAGTTTATACTGACAGTACTAACTACTTAGAGTATTTTTCACAATGTTTTTGCTAGCAGTAGTAACACAAATCTTTCTTCTTGAGCAGCACTAACTTTGATAAGAGCAGCAATAATTCCAAACAGCCTTATGACACTTTTAATCCCAATAATCCTCACCTAAACTTGATATTTATCTTCAAACTTATCAAGTTTCTTCATTAAAAGTCTTCGCCATCATCAAGAGGATGCTTTCAAACACTTTCAGGATTCTTGAGTTGTTTTGTCATAAGGTTAAGAAGCTGATAACACATTTCATTCAGATGATCAGTTTGAAGCTTCTTGTTCAACATCTCTGTAATTGTTGCTGGTGTAAGGGGATATCTCTTCTCAACCAACATAAAGATATGCATAGATTGCAATCTCAGAAAGTGTAATCCACAAGAATCAAATAGCTTCCATATCAACACTTTTTCATTTTGTAGAGTCCTCCATACTAGACTTTCTACATCAGGTTCAAAGATTGTCATTAGATCCCCCCATAACATGTCACACCCCGTCAAGGCGGAAACACGATGCATAACTTCATGGATATCATCACAACACAATGGTGTCAACAATAGAGAATCACTACATGCATAACTAAATATAAAAGACACGATGTGTCATGACAACGCCAAAAACAAGGAACTGCATCTTGTATTAATGAAAAAAAGGTATCATCAATACAAAGACAATTTTTCACAACCCTATTAAAACTCATAACATTCAAGAATTCATGCAAACACTTATGAAATAAAAACAAATAAGAACTACCAATGCCAACCTAATGGTTTCTCTAGCCACTTTTATTAACTTCAACACTGATGTGTGCTAAAACACACATCGTTTATACCCCGTAAAACACATAGATTTCAGACGTAAAAATACTAAAATATGCTTAATTATATTGAAAATATGTTTGTTTGGTTTTTTTATGTCTTGCAGGTAAAATGGATTGAAAACGGTGCAAAAACGGGTATATTCGGGTTTGTTTTGATCAAGAGTCCTATTATTCAAAATCAAGTCAAAGTCGTGAAAAGTTCCTAAGCATGCCATTGAAAAGAGCACGAAAATTTGAGTCTGACGGCGCCTTCATCTCTTATTGGGCCGGCCCGACACCATTTATATGGGTCGGACCGACCCAAATTTATTTAAAGTGTCAAGATAATATTGTAGTCATTTAGCCCAGAATGACAAGTGTCTAGGCCCAAGATTGAGATGAGACTACACTGCCCATTTGTTTATCAAGGCCCAAATTCAATTGATATAATTCAAGAATGAAGTTTATGTGAATTGGAAGATGCCTCACATGTTCCTCCACTAGTTCTCTTCCATCCATTCAACAAGCGACACGTGGCATTTATTTGTTGGTAGATCATCTTTGGCAGTTACAAGGTGGATGAATTTAAGGCCAATAATTGGCTTATGAGTGAAGCAATCATCAATCGAAAATGACTATGATACCCCTTGATCTTGGACTGTGATTGGTTAGCTACTTAAAAGGACGAGATTACCCTCCATTCTTTTTGGCTATTTATGAACACACGCTTCAAATGTGTAAAAAAAACTTAGGAGTAGTTTACATTTAGTTTAGCTTATTTTTTTGCTTATTGTACTTTTAGTTTAGCTTATAGTAGCTTATTTTCAGCTTCTTGTACTCTACTTATTTTGCTTAATAAAGATGAAGGTTTTGGAAGTCACTTAGCTTATCTCTTGGCTTATTCTCCTTTCTTTTCTTTTCTTTTCTATCTAGCTTATTACTAAATAAGCTTTCATCCTAGCTTATTTCTAAAGCTTAATACCTCATTCTTATTTCGAAATTAGCTTTTAGCTTATATCAAAATAAGTTTCGGTTTGAATAAGTTTTTAAATACGTTTAATCTTAGCTTATTATCTTAATAAGCTTGTTTTGGCTTATTATTTTTATAGCTTATTATCCCTCATTCGAATAGGCTTCTTATGGCTTATTTGTTGTGGTCTTAAGCTCATATAGTTTCAAAATAAGCCTTAAATTTTCTATTTTTCGAGAGCATGTTAAATTATTACATAAGATCTGTTTCGTTTACATTTTAAACTCTTGTTTCTCAAATTGCAAAATTCGTTTAACTGTTGTTTTGAAAAAGTTTGACCCTTGGCCCTTTTGATTAATAAGAAACAAAATTCACATTAGATTTATTAACAAACATTTTAGTAAGTTTGAATTTGGAGATATAACAGTTTGAAAAGAAAAGGAAAAATAAAATAGAAATGGAAAATATATATTTTTTTGGTTTTTATAAAGAAAATAAAAGGAAAATATTTTTGATCTTTAATAAAAGAAAATAAAAGGAAAATATTTTTTGGCTTTTTATTGATTTTATAATTTTTTTTATTTTATATATTTTTAATAGGTACAAAAATAACTTTCAAGGAGAAAGGATCTTCAAGGCGTCACCCGCGAAACAAAACGTGTTGATCTTAACAAAACCTCCCCGGCAGCGACGCCAAAAACTGATCCGCACGATACGTGCTCGTCGAGTAATAGTATATATAAGTAGTTCCCGTAGGATGTGAAAATTGCTTAAGGACAAACAATAATCAATCTTTCCGGAGTCGAAGTCCCAACGAGGTTTGAAATGAAAATTCACGATTATGTTTTCGAAGAATAATGCTTGATTATCTTTTAATGATTTTGGTTTAGAAATTATTTTTAATACTAAGAAAATTAAACTAATATTAATACTACAATTAAACTACGAGAATTATGCTAAAATTATCTAAAAGATTTATAAGAAGAAAATGCTTGCTAAGTGACGTGAAAAGTTCATCAAGTGTGAATTAAGGTTTATTAACGAATTAATTTCCTTAGAAAAGATAATTATCTCACAACGCTGGTTTATATAGAAAAAATCTCTCAAAAAGATTTTTTGAGGAAATTTAATTATCTTTTCTAAAGAAATTAATTCGTTAATAAACCTTAATTCACACTTGATGAACTTTTCACGTCACTTAGCAAGCATTTTCGTCTTATAAATCTTTTAGATAATTTTAGCATAATTCTCGTAGTTTAATTGTAGTATTAATATTAGTTTAATTTTCTTAGTATTAAAAATAGTTTCTAAACCAAAATCATTAAAAGATATTAATTACTAGATGTATAGTTTGACTATTTCTCCGGCTTTTGCCCTTCGAAACATTCAAACTATAAATCTAAATAATCAAAGATTAATAATTAATTCAACCCTTTTTCAAATTCACACTTAATTCCCAATCCACATTATCACTTAACAAGCACTGATAAACTACTCACTATGCATAATGATAAAATAAGCAAAGCAAACCATTTTATTCTAAGTCTACACTAATGAATTGAAAAAGGATAGAAAATGGAACCGAATTGAAGACCCGCAAATAAACGAATACCACCCGATTTATTTAGCTAAAGCAAATAATCAAATTCGGTCTAGCTAAATAAACTCTTAACCTCCACGCCTCATGAGTAGACCGGTGCCAAAAGAAATAAAAAACACACAAACTCTTATTTCTCCAAATTCAAACTTACTAAAATGTTTGTTAATAAATCTGATGTGAATTTTGTTTCTTATTAATCAAAAGGGACAAGGCCCAAACTTTTTCAAAACAACAGTTAAACGAATTTTGCAATTTGAGAAACAAGAGTTTAAAATTTAAACGAAACAGATCTTATGTAATAATTTAACATGCTCTCGAAAAATAGAAAATTTAAGGCTTATTTTAAAACTATATGAGCTTAAGACCACAACGAATAAGCCATAAGAAGCCTATTCGAATAAGGGATACTAAGCTATAAAAATAATAAGCCAAAAAGAGCTTATTAAGATAATAAGCTAAGATTAAACTTATTTAAAAACTTATTCAAACCGAAACTTATTTTGATATAAGCTAAAAGCTAATTTCAAAATAAGAACGAGGTATTAAGCTTTAGAAATAAGCTAGGATGAAAGCTTATTTAGTAATAAGAGATAGAAAAGAAAAGAAAAGAAAGTAGAATAAGCCAAGAGATAAGCTAAGTGACTTCCAAAACCTTCATCTTTATTAAGCAAAATAAGTAGAGTACAACAAGCTGAAAATAAGCTACTATAAGCTAAACTAAAAGTACAATAAGCAAAAAAATAAGCTAAACTAAATGTAAACTACTCCTAAGTTTTTTTTTACACGTCTGAAGCGTGTGTTCAAAAATAGCCAAAAAGAATGGAGGGTAATCTCGTCCTTTCAAGTAGCTAACCAATCACAGTCCAAGATCAAGGGGTATCATAGTCATTTTCGATTGATGATTGCTTCACTCATAAGCCAATTATTGGCCTTAAATTCATCCACCTTGTAACTGCCAAAGATGATCTACCAACAAATAAATGCCACGTGTCGCTTGTTGAATGGATGGAAGAGAACTAGTGGAGGAACATGTGAGGCATTGGAATTATTTTCAAAGGCACGTGATACATTTTATCAATTCACATAAACTTCATTCTTGAATTATATCAATTGAATTTGGGCCTTGATAAACAAATGGACAGTGTAGTCTCATCTCAATCTTGGGCCTAGACACTTGTCATTCTGGGCTAAATGACTACAATATTATCTTGACACTTTAAATAAATTTGGGTCGGTCCGACCCATATAAATGGTGTCGGGCCGGCCCAATAAGAGATGAAGGCGCCGTCAGACTCAAATTTTCGTGCTCTTTTCAATGGCATGCTTAGGAACTTTTCACGACTTTGACTTGATTTTGAATAATAGGAACTCTTGATCAAAACAAACCCGAATATACCCGTTTTTGCACCGTTTTCAATTCATTTTACCTGCAAGACATAAAAAACCAAACAAACATATTTTCAATATAATTAAGCATATTTTAGTATTTTTAGTCTAATTAATAGTGTTTTACGGGGTATAAACGATGTGTGTTTTAGCACACATCAGTGTTGAAGTTAATAAAAATGGCTAGAGAGACCATTAGGATGGCATTGGTAGTTCTCATTTGTTTATATTTCATAAGTTTTTGCATGAATTCTTGAATGTTATGAGTTTTAATAGGGTTGTGAAAAATTTTCTTTGTATTGATGAGACCTTTTTTTCATTAATACAAGATGCAGTTCCTTGTTTTCGGTATTGTCATGACACATCATGTCTTTTATATTTAGTTATGCATGTAGTGATTCTCTATTGTTGACACCATTGTGTTGTGATGATATCCATGAAGTTACGCATCGTGTTTCCGCCTTGGCAGGGTGTGACATGTTATGGGGGGATCTAATGACAATGTTTGAACCTGATGTAGAAAGTCTAGTATGGAGGACTCTGCAAAGTGAAAAAGTGTTGATATGGAAGCTATTTGATTCTTATGGATTACACTTTCTAAGATTGCAATCTATGCATATCTTTATGTTGGTTGAGAAGAGATATCCCCTTACACCAGCAACAATTACAGAGATGTTGAACAAGAAGCTTCAAACTGATCATCTGAATGAAATGTGTTATCAGCTTCTTAACCTTATGACAAAACAACTTAAGAATCCTAGAAGTATTTGAAAGCATCCTTCTGGTGATGGTGAAGACTTTTAATGAAGAAACTTGATGATTTTGAAGATAAATATCAAGTTTAGGTGAGGATTATTGGGATTAAAAGCTTCATAAGGCTGCTTGGAATTACTGTTGCTCTTATCAAAGTTAGTGCTGCTCAAGAAGAAAGAATTATGTTACTACTGCTAGCAAAAACATTGTGAAAATTACTCTAAGTAGTTAGTACTGTCAGTATAAACTTAGTATTGCTAGTGTAACTTAGAACTGCTAGTATATGTTAGTACTGCTAGAGTAAAGTTAGTACTACTAGAGTAAAGTTAGTACTGCTGGTGGAGAATGAAGAAAATATTCTAAGTAGTTACTATTGCTTGTACACAGTTAATACTACTGGTGTATAAGTTACTGCTGCTAGTGTTCAGAATTAATGATGCTGGTATAAAGTTATAACTGCTGACAGAGTTACAACTGCTAATGGATAAAGATTGATTGAAGATAAAGATTGCTTATGTGATATGTATGAGATATTTTTGTAAAAGATACGTATAAGTTATTTTTTTTGAAGATCATGATAACTTAGGAAAATATTGCAAGCCGGTTAGGACTCCTTTGTGTATAAAAGAAAGTTCTAGGGCATAGAGATTGATATCTTTTCATTGTTCTGTCAATCTATTCATGGCTTTAAGGTTTTGTAACCCTAACACTATTAAGAGTGTTCGTATTATATTGAGGCTGAAAGTTTGGTAAACTGTTTGTTATTAATCTTATTCGTTGCTGTTTCATTGAAATTCTTCTTAGTATCATTGACTAGATTTCGCATAGTCTTTGATAATCACAATCAAAGTTTCTATCATAGTTGTTTTGGATTTATTCAATGCAACTTAGGCTCATACAAGCTAAGCAAGATCTATTCTATTGGGATCAACAATTGCCAAGACTCAAAATCAAACCTATCGAGCATTGGTGGGCGGGTATCGGAACCGGCACTTTAGATATATCAGAAAGATTAGCCATCTTAATTGATTGTGAAATGATATGAGTTGATCATTCAATGATTAGTGAATGTATGTTAAAAGTGATGAAGTCTAATTAAGTGTTTTGTTGTTTTAGTCTTGTAAAGTTTAAAGTTTGAAAAATTTCCACGTGTCAAAAATAGTAGCTCAAACCGCTGCCTAGGTTACCAAACCGCTGTCTAGACTGCCAAACCGTTGTCAAGTTGCCAAACCGCTGCGAACTCAACAAACCGCCAAAGTTTAGTTGAGTAAACCGCTACAATGAATAATTCTTCAAAACCTGTCACAAACCGATATGGATAAACCGCTATCTAAATAAATTAAACCTAGGTAAACCGCTATGAAAGGAATAAATCTTCAAAACCTGTAAACCATTGTCTATCCAAACCGCTATCACTAAAATACAAACCGCTGTCACTTTCATATATGACAACCACTGCAGAATAAGACAAACCACTGCCAAAGTAAGACAAACCTCCGTACTGTACTTACTGACAACCCGCTGTCTACAGTACTTTTCTGACAAACCACTGCGAAGAAATAGGAACCAGTGAACCAAACTGCTGCCAAGAAAGATTTACTATTTTGTATAAAAAACCTAAAAATCAACCTTTTGAACGTTTTTGCTTGATTTCTTTTACACAACTAAGTACTACAAGGTTCTAACTACTACAAACACCTAAACTTTAACATAACAAATATCAAAATCTAGGAGAAAAATGAAAAACAAGCCAAAACTATTAGGAATTCAATTTTTAGTGAAGTGACGATCATTATCGATCTCACAAGCCTTTGTAATAGTTAGACAATTTTATGTAATTGTTAGGAAGCTAATCGGGCCGGCTTATAGAAAGCCTAAGGAAATCCCGGTTAGCCCGCACTCTTGTAACTATATAAACCCTCTCCACATATGGAGAGGGTGTTGGTTGAATCAATTTACACACACAATTAGTGTGTTTTTCATATGTTTCTCCCATCCATCTCTCTCTCTCTCTTTAACTTTCTCTCTCTAGTCTTATTTTATGTGAAATATAAGAACCTACAATTGGTATTAAGAGCCATGGGGTGAGTTGAGTGATTATTGTGGTTCGTTTGTGCTTAATTTGTAGCTTATTGAAAATCTTATTTGGGCTTATTAGGATCGGTTTCGTTTTTCTTTTTAGCATATTTCAAAGTTTATTTCAAAGTCATTTGTGAAATTTTGGGCCACGAATTTCATTTTTCTGTTAGAGAAATAATTAGGCCATAACATATGTGGTTAAATTCAACACTGTATGTGTTGGTTTTATCTTGAACTAGTATTTCATTAGCATTTTTGTTGTGGCTTACTTAAGCTTATGTGGCGTCAACTTATGTTTTTCTAATTAAGGTCAAATATTAGATGAGCCAAAAACAAGTTTATTCGTCACAAGAATCCTTGCAACTTATTAAGGTCAAATATGGTGGCTTATTTGGGAATTTTGGAATCGGCTTATTTGTTCAGCTCATTTTTTTTCTAGTCAAAAGCTCATTCGAAAAGAAGATACATAATAAGCTTGTAACTTCTTGTCTAAAACATTTTTGTAGCTTATTTAGAGGGTACCAGTTTATTTAGTTTCTTTTGTCTCGGCTTATAACAGGTTGTGTTGTAGTTTTAGCTTATTGTAGTAACTCTTTTATGGCTTATTTCTTATTGAAACAAGCTTATTTACCAGCTTATTTGTTGCTTATTTTACGTGGCATATCTCTTCGTTAAAACGGCTTCTTAGACGAGCTTATTAAAGCTTCTTTTCTTGTTCCTTTCGTGGTTTATTTGAGGTTTAATAGTGCTTATTCAAATCGTGTTCCTCATTGTGATTTGAGGAGGATTCTTGATTGCAGTTTGTCAAGTATTTAGATGATTAGTTTAAGTTGAAAACGACTTGTGGTCCTTGTTTTAGTCTTGTAGTAGTTTTTGGCAAACAGGTGCACTGCGTTTTGACAAATGGCCCCCCAAGAGCTGCGTTTTGATCATTAAAGACCCTTTTTCATAGTAAATCTAAACGTTATGCTGCCCAATTTTTTCTCAACCTAGCGAGTTAACACATGATTGTAGCAAGTTGTATTAACTAGTTAACAGGGAAATTTGAAGATTTTACATGGTCTAAACTAATCGGAACTCTCCAATATTCATTAAATCTTCAAAACAAGTATTAAGAACAAGACCTATAACAAGTTTAAGGTTGAACGATCAAGTTTTGACTAGTTTCGGGTTTTTTGGGTTCGTGTTTTGGTTATCCACAGGACTTCTAACTTATACCATCGTGATCGTGAACTAGTTTCGATCAACGTGGTATATTTGCTTTTCACCGACGATCACCGTAGCATTCCGCGAGAAAGAAACAATACTCGTTCCATTTTATATAATTCAACGAAGAAGACAACTAAAATATAAAGCGGGAAGTGTTTTTATTGTAGTAAAATTCAAATTTTACACTTTCGGCCCCTCGACTTAAAACAGTTTTCACTTTTAACCTTTAGATTTTAAATAGTTTTAATGTTAAACCTTTAGTTTTGAATAGATTTTATTTTTAGCCCTTAGTTGTTATACTCTTTACTACTAGTCCTAAATTTTTACATATTTTCAATTTCAACCTTTAATTTTTCTATCACTTTCATTTTTAGTAACTTCTTTTCAATTATTTCAACTTTAGTCCTAAGTTTTGTCACAAGTTAAATTTTAACCTCTAGTTTTTTTAATAATTTTTACTTTTAGACTTTCATTTTTCAAACGTTTTTATTTTACCTTCAGTTTTAATTATTTACAACCATTAGCCCTCCAAAGTGAACCGTTATTGCACCGTTAAGCATATAACTTGGATTTCAATTACTCCGTTAGTCCTTGTTTGTGTTTTAATCAACCGTTAATCATTCAAAGCTCAATAACAATCCACAACAATTATCATTTCACGGTTTCTTCTTGATTTTGTAAAATCCCGTAAAAGTTTATTCTTTTCTCGGTTTAAATCATAGATTTGTAAAATCCCGTGAAGTATAATTTCCTTCTCATAACCACAACATCAATCACTTAATCTACTTAAGATCCTTAATTTAATTTCGCACATCGAATTTCAATGGAATCTTCAAATTCAAATTCAAAAGAGAGAGAGCTGCAACTGACGCAACGTCTCGTAAAACAAAGGCACTCCCACTGCATGGCATGGTTTGAACAGCTCGAGACACATCTTTGTGATCTCTATCTCAATTGTTCGTCTCATGCTATTGATGCATTTAAACCGGCATTTCACTTATTCTTCGGTGAAGAGCATTAGACTTTCAGATTGAAGATGTTCCATAATCTGGATCAGTTAAGGCTACAACTTGAAAGAGAGAATATTCTTGAAGTTAATCCAAGGACTTATCTTGAAGAACTCCAAACACAATACAAGGAATTTTTTGCCTCAAAAAGGGTAAATTCATCGGAACATCTAAATCAATGATGGCAAAAAGAATTCAAAGAATACATGTTCTGCGAACCTGATACTTACAGATGTGATTTACTTGAGAACCTTGATACACTTGAAGCGGTCATTTATAGAGCTGTAATTACATATACTAGATTACAGCTGCAGTCACAAGATGTTCAGATAAATCTGGTTCAAGCAGTGGATGACAGTTTGATTGTCTCAAAAAGCAGTTGGATAGAGTCAGAAAACAACCATACACTTGGCAAATCAGTGAATGAAACTCAGTTACAACAATATGAGAGTTTGGTCACTGAGAGTATAACATTGGAGGCTAATTTAATACATGTGACGTAAAGCATTGGGGGGAAAAAAAAAAAAAAATTTTTTTGCTGGGTCGGTTATTACTGAAAGCAGCGGGACAAAGTCAGATAAGCATGATACAAGCAGCAGTTCAAGGACTTATATCACACGTGCTGAGGATGCAGATATCAGACCAATAAATGACCAAGTGCCATTTCCTGAGGTACAATTGACTGCTCAACGTACTGTCCTTGCTAAGGAACAACATCATACTGAGCAATCTGAACCCATATATGACACATATCTGTTGGAAAAGGTTGATAGCAATACCACTCCTGATTCAACAAATATGTGTCATAGGGGAGGAGAGATTGACCAGGATGCTGAACAATATCAAGCAAAAAGTCCTTTGCTTAAGGTTAGATTTCTCAAATTAATGATATGGTTGAAAAGGAAGTTTTAAAATAACTTTCTAAACAGATTTAACAAGTAAAAACATTGTATTTCACTTGAAATTTCAATGCAACAAAAGGAAGAAAGTTTTCAAAGTAACAAACTAGGTAAAAACCAGGATGCTCTTGAGTTTTGTGAATTTTTTAAGATAAATGATTTGAAAGCTCAGCTACAGGCCAAAACCACACTAATTTGCAACTTGAAGAATCAAATTAAAAGTGTGAAGGAAGCAAGTAATGAAGCCAAAGTAAATATGAAATGATGTTTTGGTAAACAATTAAAAAATGAACTAGAAAGTAGTGTGGCTAAATTACTTGCATAGAATGAGAAGTTAAATAAGGAAAATGAGCATTTAAAACAGACTTACAAAGAACTTTATGATTCTATCAAAAAGACACGAATTCAGACGAAAGATCATAATGAAAAAAACCCTCACTGATATGCTCAAGTATAATAAGTAAGACTGTTGAAAATGCTGATTTAAAAGCTCAGATACAAGAAAAGATTTTTGCGAATGTAGCATTAAAAAACGAATTAAGAAAGTTAAAAGGAAATAGTGGATACTAAGTTTGCAAAACCATCAATCTTGGGGAAACCGGTTTTACAACCACTCAGAAACCAATCAGTTGTTAGACAACCGAATGCATTTAAATCTGAATGACTAACTTTTCAAAAACCACGGTTTGCCTCCCAAGTTGATGTGAATAAACGTTTTTGATCCAAAACCAGTCACTCCTCATTATTTGCCTAAAGTTTGAGAATATGTGCTTGCAAAACCTCATCACGTGATTGCACCTGGCTCATCTAGGAATAGTCAAGAAGAACCGTATGGTTTAAATGATATGGATCATAATCACTATCTAGAGGAAGCTAGGAAAAAGACACAAGAAAGACATAGGAATTCAAAACCTAGTGTGATGCATACTACTAGTCTACAAAACACTACTAATGGTAAGCAAACCAAATCCTAGGAGCAACAATTCCCCAAATATCTAGGATTTGCATGTAATCCTAAGAGTAAGTTGTGGAATGTCAAATGGTGTTCCCTATTAGGATCACTCAAGGAATTCTAGTTCTTTTTATGAACGCCAAACACTTTGTATTGCTCAACGTGTCATAAAATGTGTCCTTTAATGCACACATGGAAAAAAAAAAAAAAAAAAAAAAAAAAAAAAAAAAAAAAAAAAAAAAAAAAAAAAAAAAAAAAAAAAAAACAAAAAAAAAAAAAAAAAAAAAAAAAAAAAAAAAAAAAATAAAAAAAAAAAAAAAAAAAAAAAAAAAAAAAAAAAAAAAATAAAAAAAAAAAAAAAAAAAAAAAAAAAAAAAAAAAAAAAAAAAAAAAAAAAAAAATAATTGTATAACAAAATTCCTAAAAGAGGTGAATTCTCGTGCTAAGGTTCAATCCCCTAAGACTAGAAACAACAACAAACCCGTAGAACCAAAGAGTCATACTCAGAAACCTGGTAGGCAGATTGCTATAGGACAAAGGTTTTCTCTCAACAAGTCTTCCGCTGTGCATGAGAAACCAAACACTCCTAGATCTTGTCTTAGGTGGATACCGACGGGTAGAATTTTCAAGCTTGCTGGTCTTAGGTGGATTCCTACAAGAAAGTTATTCGACTCTTGCACGAGCAAAGTTGACAGTGAGCCTCCAAATGGTTCAAATGATGATATCACTAACCCATATGAATGCAATCAAACTCTTAATGTCAGTGCAGGTACTCTTAACTTAAGTGCAGGTACGTCTTTTAATCCTATAAAGGAAAGACTCAGAGTTTGGTTGCCGAAAAGACTGATATCTCATAAGCCAAGGGTTCAAGGGATTCTAATCTGATGCACATTAACAATGACGTCTGTTCACATCAGTTCAGGCCTCGCTCTTCAACGACAAATGGCGTCTGCTGACAACACTTCAGGCCTCGTTCCTTAAAGAAAAGAAAGGTGTACGCTTCAGTGCGCTTTATCTTCAAAAGAAGAGAAATCTTCTTGTTTTCGACCATTCTCATCAACATCCTTCAAATTTTCCCATGCTCGTTCAATCATTAAGTGGATCAACGTACATTAGCTTGTATTTTAATTCACTAGATCAATCAAAAATGGCAATCGCATATGCAATTTTTGAAGGGGAGAATAGTGAATCTAATGTGATCAATACAGTTGAACTTGGTCTCTCAATGTGTATGAAATGGTCAAATTGACTCCTGGATACATCAGTTCAGGACTCGTGCAAAACTCAGTTTCTCCAACAACTTATGTTCCACCATCCAAGAGAGACTATGAGATCCTGTTTCAACCATTGTTTGATGAGTACTTCAATCCTCCACCATGTGTTGTCTCTCCAGATCCGGTAGCTGTTGCTGCTCCAAGACCTGTTGATCCAGCCGGTTCACCTTTGTCAACTACCATTGATCAAGATGTACCATCTGCTAGTACTTCACCAACAAATCAGGAAATTCAATTTCAAGTCACTCATCAAGGTGTTGAAGAACAAATTCATGGACATCAAAATGCACAATTTGATAATGCACCCCTCCTTCATAATCTTCCTTCAGACCTGAGTTCTGAAGAAACAACTTTACAAGGGGTCATTCCATCAAATTTGCATCATCTTAACCAATCGTTTGATACTCTCACTAAGTTGACAAAGAATCACCCATTGGAGAATGTTATTGGTGATCCTTCTCGGCCGGTTTTGATAAGAAGTCAACTACATAAACATGCC
>BQNB010006021.1:87506-92028 GCA_026074375.1 Tanacetum coccineum
ATCTATGGAAATCCTCTTGGAAATTTTAAGCCCCGTTATGATCGTCATCGTTATCTCGCTCCTAATGCTCCTCTATCTGATGTTCAAGTTCTCGCATGGAGATTTGTTCTTTGTTTTAGATTTTTACATTACCATTGTATTTCCTATCCTTTGTATTGCGTTAAGCATTGAAATGAAATATATGTAATGCGTTTTCCTTCCTTTTATCGCGTGCTTGTTATTTTCTCGTCATCGTCACTCGCTGTCTCGCCCAAAAATTACAGTAGTGACAAAATAACAAAACAAATAAACATTGTTATTTTTCAAGTCTCAAAATAATACACTCATAATAATAAGACAAAAAAATTATTATATTTTTATTTTTACTTTTTCGTCCCTAGCCGGTTCTATCGGCTATAAAGGTCGGTTCCCTTCTTAAGAAGGAACCGACAGAACCGGCCATCTGACAGAACAAATACATCAGTCATCCTTTTTATCACCACACTGTTTAAACTTTTGTCCTCCATAACCACCATTGACGAACCTTTGGTTCCATAACTATTTTCTTGGCAAGATCAATATATAAAACGTTCAATCCATCTCATTGTAAGTATTATTCCTAATCTATCTCTTTAATTTAAACATATATCAATTTCTTGTTCAACATTAGGGCTCATTAATTATAAAACCCCCTTCATCAACGAATTTAACATAATCACTTGTCTAAGATGACATTAGTTAGGAATTTCATCTTGCTTCTCATTAGAAAAATGATTCATGCATATAAACTCGATGTCAAATCTTTTTGAAAAATCAAAAGGAAAATGAGTGATATGGTTTGACATTGTTAATAACCGTAAAAACTGAACATAATTAATTTCCAAAACAAGGACTACAAACACGTTTTCTGTTTTTGAGCATTTGTGTTTCGACATAACGAGCTTATTCGACTTATAAAAACGTTAAAATAGACAAATAAACCAGAACCTTTCATTGAATTTGTTTTGTTGGGATTATTTTCTTTAGGTTCGAAATGCCAAAATCCATTCACGTCGACCACCAAGATACCACGTTCTACATTCTGAAATACCATAGAACCCCAAGACTAAGCGATGACGAAAAAGCAATCTACAAAAATCTTGAACGACGTTACTTTTATGAAGGTCGTGTTGTCCACCCCTCCTATCTAGATGACCAACCCAATCTTTACCAAACTTTCGCAGTAATCAAATTCGATTGTCTCCTAGATATTAATGAACAAATTTTCCCTGTGTTTGTCCTTCAGTTTTACAAAAGTGTTCGACTCATTTGAAACTTCGACCAAACTATTTCCATCGCCTTTATAATCAACAATGTTGAGATTTGTCTTTGTCTCAAGGAATTTGCTAGAATTCTTCGTGTCCCTTGTCAAGGTGTATGCATATTCTCGAATGAATGGTCTATTTCATCTCTTTCTAATTGCATCGATCCAAATCCCAACATCTACTTGCCTCCTATTAAAGATTCCAGAGTAGTGCGTGACGCCATTTTCTATGAAAGACCACCCGATAAAGCCCGTAAAGTCAATAGCAAACAAGTTGTTCTCGATCCCTATCAAATGGTGATTTTTGAAGTCAAGCTTGACTTCAAAAAATGGGAAACTATTCTTAGCGAAAATGTCATTAGTCTCTCAGATAACAAGGACCATCCCAATGCTTGTCTAGCATACATGCTTTTGGCATAATGGTAATTTATAGGATATATGCGTTGAATCTTATCCATGAACTCTTAGATAATCAAGTCTTCTCATTTGATCACTAATATAAGTGAAAATTAGGCTTAAAATTCATTTGGATCATTGCTAGGAATTTTAAGAATTTAGATACCTTGGCTGCACTAGCCGGTTCCTTGTGCAGCAAAGACCGGTTCCATCCCAGGAATGGAACCGTCCTTGCCGGTTCTACAGAAGGCAACTTCTCATTTTGGGTAATTCACTTTTAAATCCAACTTCATAAATAGGCTAGTTATACCTGTCTTAAGGTCATCCAATGACTGCTTTTACCTTTTTTGACCTAAAAAGCACTTTAATTATTATATTTAGAGATAAATTAGTGGCCTTAGAATTTAATGTTTTGCATGCACTTTGTGTATAAGTTAAGACTTGGTTTGAGCTTGCTATCACCATCATAACACATCAAATCAACTGAGAAAAATCAGCCACAACTCCCTTCTTGATCACTTTCAAAATGGCCTCAAGTGCATCTTCTTCCACCAAAAATCCTCCAAGAAAGTTGGCAAGAACAAATGTGATTAACATTTCATCAAACGAACCCTCATCCATTCAACAAAATAACCCTATTTCCACCACTCTTGCACTCACCATCACACCATCAATGGCTAGCCAAACACCCCCAACTCAAAGTATTGAAATCTCACCATTGGCTCCTATAGCCCGTGTGTTCTCAACTCCGTCAAGCTCACCCATTGAGCCTCACCCCTACTTGACTTCCATGGAAGACTTACCTCATAGAAGCTCCATCTACCACCTCCACCACCTTCTCAAGGCTTCAACCAAACACCCCCTTAACACACGCCCATAGACTTCGAACCCTTTTCCCACCAATAAACCTCTCTAGGAGAGGAAGTAGGATGAGTGCTCAACCCGAGCCACTCATGAGTAGGGATCAAGTCCTACAAGAACTTGGTCAACTCCACGACTTCTCCCACCACCTAGAATCCGCGATTCAACATGTACAAAATGTGCAAGATAGCCTCCTCCCTCCGTTCACCACTATCTCTTCACAAATACCACCCATACCACCATCATTCAACTTCACCACCACCTCTACTACATCCATACCACCATTTAGACCCATACTCCCACTATCAAATACCTTTTTTCCATTCGATCAATCATTGTGGATGAAAGGACCTTCATCCCTTCCTCAACTTCAAGAACATTCTTGCCCTCATTGCCAACGAACTCAAACCCTCGTTCATGACCTTCAAGATGAGATGAGATTCATGCTAAACCACATCCTCGAGCGTTTCAACCACCTCACTTACCAAAAACATTAAGGTGGTGATTGCAAGTTCAAATGACCCTAGCATTTTGGAAAATTAGATTAGTTAGAACTTAATCATGATTTTAGTTTTTGTGATCTAAAATAAATGTATTTTTACTTCATGATTAGCTTGATTTTAGTGGAAATTTAATTTTGTGATTGATCATTTACTTGTTTGTTAATAATCTTGGATTAATTATGCTTCAATGTTTGGCAATATGAATAACTTGCTGTTTGCTTTAGCATATGCAGTATATTCTTTGAATAAATTGCTTCTCGCTAAAATTGGGTAGAGCTGATTTTAGTACAGGTCAGCTGGTTCCCTTCCCTCAGGAAGGCCGGTTCCATTTGGCAAGGGGACCGGATAGAACCGGCTGCACAGGATTATTATTTTTCTTTCAAATTCCTGTAAAACTTAATCGTATCATGATACAGGTTTCTCCCTATCTAAGGGGAGTTTATCTCTTTATATTGAAGTGCATTTCTAACTTGTGTCTTTATAGCATTCTCAATACATTTGGATTCTTTGACGATCCCATTTAGGGGGGGCTTTCGTCAAGGGGGAGCATTGCATTTGATTATTTACGAATCACCATTAGTTCTGACTTTCGTCGATCCTACTTACATTTATATTTTTTACAGCTTTGCAGTTGATTCTTTATGAACCATCATCAGTTCTGATATTCGTCGGTTCTACTCACATTTATTGCTTTATTGCATTGCATTTGTCGGTTAGTTTTTTTTTCGACGCTCTTTTTGTTTCAACAAAAAGGGGGAGAAGAAAGTAAAAACTCCAATTTAAAACTTAAAATTTTTAAAGTTTACTTCTGCCAAGTTAATGTTTTGTCATCAACAAAAAGGGGGAGATTGTTAATACAAATAAACTGTAAAAATGTTTATTTATATTTTACGATCTATCCATGTTTTGTCAATGACAATCATAAAATCATCAGAAGTAGAAAATAAAGTTTATTCGTTTTAAACCAATATTTTTCTAACTCGACTATCATCATTCTACATTCTTCTTTCTCATCATACTCATCATTTGCATCATACATCATCACTTCTTTGCAAAGCCGTCTTTCCTCAAAACATACATAACATATTTTCTACAAACCAACTTTGTCACTTTGGTCAAAATATATAATCACTTTTGTTTTTCAAATAAACACTTAGTAAACTTAATAAAAGTTTCCTCTAAACTCTATCACACTCCTATGATCTAGAAAAATCATTTTTGAAAATAGTTACATTATAAATGACATCACACAATCTAAAATTCAGATTTGATGTTAGAGTGCTGGTTCCATGTCTTTACAATGGCCGGTTCCTAAAACCGATAGAACTGTGCTGCAGCATAAGTGTCAGACCGCTGGTTCCATGAGTTTTCATTGGCCGGTTCCCAGAACTGGCCTAACGGTCCAGGTATAAATAGTATTCGTGGGTCGGGTTCATGACCCGATGTTAGACTATACGTCATCATGTCCCCCCAGTCTAGT
>BQNB010006022.1:1503-99394 GCA_026074375.1 Tanacetum coccineum
TATATAAGGCATTGTGTTGTTTGTGTACACACGATGCTAGAGAATAATCAATTCTAGTTGAAGAAGGATTTCATCATTTATGCTAAATCTGCTAACTAGATATGCTCAGCTAAGAGCATTGTTGCATTACACATTAAAGAATGAGAATACTTTACATTTTAAGAAACTCTAAAGATGACTGTCTGAGATAGGTATACTTCAAATACCCTATAAAAGGTACTATTACCTTGTCCATACTATGACTCTTGCAATAGTATGCACATGAACAATAAGACACTCATCTTATTATTCAAATCTTTCACAATATGTGAATTTGAATCAAGTATTCAGAAAGTTTACTCAGATAACTATTTAGCTGTCTTGTAAAGAAATAGTTGAGAATGTTGGAAACATTGGTCTTCAACTTGCTAATTAGTTTCATGCATATCTGTTTTAGTATTTGGATAATTGGGATTGTAAAACAATTTTTACTTTCTGATGAATAAAGATACTTGGTATTTGTTCTTCATTCATATAATAATTGTTATCCTATATTTGCATGTTTAATCCTTGAATGATTTTATCATTCTAAATATGTCCATTGTCGGTTAACAATATGGGAATATTGTTATGTAAGGCAAATGTGAGTGTTGGCTATATTCTTTGAATATATGGATTGTTCCCGCCAAACTCATGTGTATTCACAAGGGATGCATATTGGATACCCCAACCTTCGAATATTTACTTTTGGATCCTTAGTCATGAGTAAGATATCAAAAATGGTTAAATAAGTCATCCTTAGACTTGAGATTCAAGCAAGTTCTGCATGTGTGGATATCATTTTTTGAGTATAAGTCAAACGCATTCCTGAATAAGGTTAATTATGAATGACTATTCTTATGAAAGGGGTATGAACAGCATCCACAACACTTATATTCAACAAAGAAATTGTTTCTCCACATTGATATGTGTAGAAGAGAACCATTAGGTAGGCCCTCTCTAAATTAATCAGATAATTGTATGGTCGTACCCAAAGGGTAATCTAAGATGATTCTTGATTACATTTGGACTATCTGAATTATTTCTATAACGAGAAACTAAAATGTTAAACTATATGGAATGAGTTAGAATCCATCCATGAATTTTAACGCTATCAGAACAAAGGGATAATAATAGAACAAGATAAAACATGGAACCATTATAAGCTGAGATTGTTCTTGAAACTTTATCTTAAGTATTTCTAATTTAAAGGTAATTGTGTGTGTTGCTAGACGTTGCCAATTATTAGTATTGATGCAATCTGCTACTCCAACTTTCAAGTGGGAGCTGTTGGAATATGTAGTT
Source organism: Tanacetum coccineum (assembly GCA_026074375.1). Classification (NCBI taxonomy): domain Eukaryota; kingdom Viridiplantae; phylum Streptophyta; class Magnoliopsida; order Asterales; family Asteraceae; genus Tanacetum; species Tanacetum coccineum. The sequence continues at coordinate 2,827 of BQNB010006022.1, forward strand.
GGATCCCGGCGTTAAATACGTTAGAAATACGTGAGCCTATTGGGGGCACACACGTTAATACACGAAGAATACGTTTTACTATTTCACTAATTTAACGGATACTTTAAATATACAACCAAAGGACTAAACCGGACAAAACCTAAACCACAAGGGAGGCATTGTTTGGTTGACTCCCTAGATGATTCTAGAGGGTTGTTTGGCCTACTATAGGAGAGGAAAAAGGAAGGAGGATATTTGTGATAAATATAGAAAAGATACTTATCTTGTTCCAAAAGCTTTAGGGTTGGGTGCCTATATAAACCCCCACCCTAAACCTTATTATTCACTCATTCATACATATAAAACCCCCTAAAATCAGTACCTCTCCTACTCATTTATAGACTGAAACCCTAACAAGGGTTTTTGGTTTTAGCCTTTCCCCTCCAACCGAATTTCAATCAAGATCCCTTTTAGGGTTCTTGATTTTGTTTATCCTCCTTGCTTGACGATTATAGATCTACATGTGGTGTTAGTTTTGGTGTTCCTCCTAGCTCGACGCAACACATAAACCTTTTAAGGGTTTACGATTTGAAGGTTACAAGAATTAGGGTTTGGTACAAACCCTAATTAGGGTTTAGTTGGTTCGATTGCAAGAGCTCACAAGGGTGCATTTAGTAATCGATTATAACACCTAGGTGTTTGGTTCGTGAAGTCAAGTCTAGACAACTTAGCAGTATTCCTGTTGACTGATTGTGTGAGCAACGTATAGTGGGTAATTTTAACACTGATGGTTTCCAAGATCAAGATTATGGTGTTTAGTTTATTGATTTTTATCATTAAACAAAAGGTTAATAAATTACTTGTTTAATTTATTTATGTGTTAACCTATATGCTAAAACTAGATCCATCCGTTGCATACTCGTAGCTAATTTGGTTACCCTTGTTTGTTAAACCCCTAACAATTGTAAGTATTTTGTTTATGAAAATATTTCTGAACTGTAATCCTATATAGTTTGCAGATGTTTAAGCGAACAAAATAACAGAACCGTTCATTTAATTTAATTCTACCCGCTATCGGCACAAAATCAGTTGCTAGAAGAATTGATATTGTGAGTAGTTCTATAAAACTTTATTATTCATTATTCATGATTCTCAAGCACGGCTCGAAGCAGATGTGTTCGATCATAACTTTATGGTACTCAAAAGATCTAAAAGACAATTATAACATGAATGATTTTTGTTTCTATATGAAAAATCTGAAAAATATTTGTTTGGTAAGTTTATTAGTAAATATCGTTTCTATATGAAATAGAAAAAGAGAGAAGGGAAAAATGTGACTGCAATTGACAGCTATGAAATTGCTCATTATTATGAGAAAAGGAAAAAAATGGTTAGCGAGGAGGCTGTTGCGGTTTTGGTAAGCTCTACTACTATTACTAGTCGTTTAAAAAGTTCAAATTACCATTAAATATCCCAAAAAAGTTCATAACAAATCACAGTTTATTTTGCTAAAATAGAAACAATAAGGTATGTTGGCAATGAGAAGTAGTATATTTACTTCTTCAACTAATAAATATGATATTGACATACCAAATAACTTATGAAGTGAAGAAGCTGCTGGTTCAGGTACACTAGCGGAAATATGTTTCAAAGTGCTAAAACGTGTTCCAGGACATCTAAGAGGACTTCGAACACAAGAAAGAAAGATATTTTTGCTGTGGAGAATTTAAGGACATGTGTCGAGTAGAAAAAGGAACAAGTCAGGACAGCTTTAGAGGAGAAAGTTGAAAGGAGTCACATGGATGCAAGAGAAATGAAGAAATGTATGGGTTAATGTTGAATGAGATTACAACGTTTTGTCAAAATTGGTACCTTTAAATATCAAGTAAACATAATCCATGTTTTTGATCTTGATTGCCTCTTGTATGGCTAATATGAACACTTGTGAAGTTAATAATAGGTTGTTCCATTGAATGTGGCCGGCTCAGGTTAATTTCATGTTTCATCCTTTGAAAAATTTGCTTGGTTTGCTTAATGGGTTTATCGTTTTTTCATTTATTCATTAACTCAATAATTCCATTTCATCATTTGTAACAAATCTTTGCTTTTAATGAGACTTTTAGGCGTTTTTGTTTCCGTTTAAAGCTTATAAGTGTCCATTAATGCCTTTTACTCGTTTGAGTTTCATATTTCATTTTCTGTTGGTGTTGTGTTTAGAGTTTAAGATACTAATTCATTTTGTCAGACTGAGTTTTTATTATGCATTTGCTGGTTTCTAAACAGATTTAAGTTGGGATGCAAGAGATGAGTTTTGGTGTTTTGTTCGATTGTCAGCATGTGAGGGTGGATATGATTCAAGCATGCATTACCCTGCTAATAAACAGATGTTAAAATACTTGAACATTATGTCCTTTCTCTTGTGGGTTATATTTGTTTCCTTTAATTTAGCGAGATATACAAAATTATATATTGAGAAGAATCTTATGTTGGATCTTATGTTATGCAATTATACATTTCATGAAATTGCTAAATTCTTATGTTGGATCTTAGTCGTGGTCCTCTATATAGAAATGAGCAAGATATCTTTGTTGTTTCAAATTCTTAGGTTTCAGTTTTTATCGCAGTTATACGTTTCATGAAATTGCTAAATCGTTTTGTAATTATGTTTGAATAAGTGACAACCTTTTATTTTTAAGAGTAAATAGGTGGTGACCACCGAGTCTAATAAATTTTTATAGAAAGTGACCAAACGGATTGTCACTGAAGTGTTTAACACGGTGTTGTTTTAATGGTCCATTGTCTTTAACCCCAACAGAGACCACTTTCATGACCACACTTATCAGTCACTATCTATCAAATCAGTGACAACCTTCACCTCTTCTTGACCAAAATCAGTGACCGAATATATCGTCACAAATATAGTGACCACTGTATTTTCGTCAATGGTTAGAGACGGAATTTAATTTTTGGTCTCTGATAAAAATAATATGACGATCTAAGTGACGAAAAAGTGACCACCGCAGGTTTTTGGCACTAAACAAGAATACTGACGCACTTTGTTGATAGAAATAATGCCTAAAACTACATTATTAATAATTTTACATCTTTACCTTTTGATAATCCCAAAAATATAAAAACGTTCATGTAAAATTAAAAGTGTAAACTAGTAATTAGTATTATTATCATTTCTAAAATTATATCACTAAAAGTATGAATAAAAAATGATTAATGTATTTATGATCAAATGAAATTTTTATTCAACCTCACACTCTTATAAAATGTTGTAAACATTTTTATAAACATTACGAAAACATTTTCTACATTAAAAGAAATCGTTTTATTCGAAAATAAACATTTGAAATTCAAATTTTCGACCTAAAACCGCTCGAAAGTTCCAGAAATAATTCCCCATCCTACAACAAAAGGATAAACTTGGGGAGCGCCTAGTCTAGGAGCGCCCCCTTAAATACAGCGTGGCGGGCCCCCATTATCTGTTAAGGTAACCGCCCACTATATTTCAGAGGGACCGCGCAATAGGTAGAGCGCTCCTCCATAATGTCCATAAATTACTGTACTTTTCCTACTATTTTCTCACCTTTTTGACTCATTCTTTCTGAGTCAAAAACAGCCCACAACATCTTCATTAAAATTCCTTTGATCATTTTAATCATAAAGCTTTGCTTCCAAGTTATCCCAGCTTAATTCCTCATGCAACAAAGAATACTTCCCTCATCAAGTGAAAAAAGTATGTACACCTCAAGTGTGTATTGCATTCTTGTTGATCTATAACATAACTTGTAAATCCATTTGTATATCTTGAAAATTTGTGTAGTTAGAAAAGATTCTGTAGTGATTGTGTAATATATTTTTGAAACCTTAATGATTCATCCAAGTTGTGATAGTTAGGTGTGAAAGTAGAAGTGAAGTAGTGAAGTAGTGTGGTGAAGAATACTAAGGCATGAAGAAGTTGTGTAGTTGTGAAGTTGTGTTTTAAAGTCAAAAAGTAGTGAAGAAGTTATGTAAGTCGTGATAGATTGGTCTACTAAAATAGAACTCGACACTAGCTTATGTCAGAAATTTGATATAAGCAAAAGTGTGTAAACGTTTTCACCGCCATAAGGGAGTTTGTTTGACATAGTGAAGAAAACTCTCGAGTTAGGTGCTCGATGAGTGGAGTAGGGCGAAGAGGTGCTTCGTAACCGAACCACTATAAATCCTTGTGTTGTGGTTTGATCTTTCTAACTCTTATCGCTTTATTTCTTTGATTGTTCTTACTTATTATATTATTCATATTAATTATCAAGTATATGAATTAACAAAAAGTCGAATCAAGTTTGATAAACAAACATAACAAATTAAATTAAAAAGCGGTAATGTATTCAACCCCCTTTCTAGTTTTTCCACAATTGGTCCAAGATCAGTCAAACAAGATTTTAAAATAAAGTGTATTTAAAACTTGAATCGATCTATGGAATCAGAAAATATTTATAAGAAGAGGCTATTTATGCAAAAGACCACCAATATTTGAAAGTGATGGATTTATTTATTAGGAAAAATAATTCGAAAACTTATGTAAGTCAAAAGATCTAATTTTTGGCATGTTATTTACCGATTGATTTCTTCCTATTCATAATAATCCAGAAAGCTAAAAAAGGATAAAATTATACCGTTTTTCATAAACAAAAGGAGGACTTAAAAAGAAACTTGCTAAAAATAATAAGCTAAAATGGTAAATTTATAATGCTTAAACCACTAAAGAATATGAAAGAATTTTTATGTGTCCAACCTCAAACTAAATTTGGGATACTTGTTAATCACGGCAATATCTAGATAGTGGGAGGAAATTTGGTATGTGATTAATTCTACACATACCATTTATTACACTATATTAGGCCAAAAAGACCACAAAGGACAAAAAATGTATTGTATATTGTGTGTTTTGTGTTATTCATGTGATGGAACGGATATTGAACAAAAAGACAAAAACAAGCCCAAAAAACAAACAAAGCCGGACATGAGAAAGAAAGAACGTGAAAAGCCAAGGAAAAAGTGTGCATTTATCAAGAAAAACCCAAGCCCGTTAAACCTTAAAACCCCAAAACCCACATCAAACCAAAAATCCCTCAAAACATAAACATCGTTAGTCTTTAGGGACTAACGATGTCAATCCCCACTAATTACAAAATTGATCCTTATCCTAAATGAATACTTAACAATTGTTAAGTAAACATTTTTAACCCTTAAATCCAATACCCGGCCCAAAGAAAATACCCGAACCCCAAGCCCAGGTCAAACAACTTAAAACACTCGGTCAACACTCAATTATAACTCAACAAAAAGAAGTGGCAGGAAATTTAGTTTTACTGTTCATATATCGTCAACAATGGTAAAAACGGGAACAGGGTAATTCACCAAGGCTGGGTAAATGTCCCTATCAACTCAAGACACTCCTCTTTTACCTGAGTAATGCATGACTCCCTCACCCCACTGCCAAACTGGTAATCCGATCTCACACAACAACAATCCAAGGGTTGAGATCAATTTTCATGATGAAATTAAAGATTGGATGGTGGGGATTCATTCCTTGGGCTCTACTCAAGATTATACACAGAAAAGAAGCACAAGTCTCAGCTAAAGACCTCTTCAAGCTGCCTATAAATAGTGATAGATAGTTAGCTAGAAAATTGTTCCCAATTTATGCTTTTAGAATTGGTTTAACCAATTTACTTTCATGTCATTTACTTACACACATTTAGAATTGCCTTTTGGTCCATTTACTTTTCACGTATTTGTTAATTTCCTTTTCAATCAATAAAAAATCACAAAAATATTGTTCCGTTTCCATTGTTACTGTTTCATTCAATCATCTCAATTACTTGTTCAAGTTATTCATTACTGTTTCGACTCCTATAGTTATTGAGCCTTTTGTTTAAAGCTCATTTGACTTTTGGATTGAAGATTTCAAGTTCTCTGTTGTATCAGGAAGCTTTGTGGATTGGTTTTGGATTTTGGAATTGGAATAAGCTTGACATAAGCTTGGTTTGATTTTAGGATTGAAGCTGATTCAGAAGTGGATTAGGGGAGTTTAGGTTAGATTTAGGTCTTCTACAAGTTCTAAGGACCTTGTGTAAGTTTTCATTTCAAATTCTAAGTCATCTTATAGCATTGCTTATTGGTAGGCGTATTTGAATGCCTTATTACTGTTTCAATGTGGTATAATATGCTTTGATTTAAGTGTTTGTTTTAACTGTTTAAGAAGCCTTTAATAGTTTAGATCTCAATTTTCAAGTTGGCTTAAAAATTGTTAAAATTCCATTTATTCTTGCATAAATCTGTTCTAATATTGTTCTAGCTTATTTTATGATTAAATTTGCTTAATAGTTTGATATTAATTTGTGCAACATCTGGTTTCTACAAGTTTTTAAATGTTAAAAATCTTTGCCAGCCTAATTTGTCAACTTCATAAGGGGTGTTTGGGACTAGTGTAGTACTAACTTAAAAGTTAGTACATGCTTGTGTTCCTTTCATTTTTGCTTGTTTAGTTTGGTTCTAAATCAGTATAGGTTAGTTTTTAATCAAGTATTTACTAGTTTTAATCAAGTTTGCTTAAAGACTCATGTTTTTCTTAGCTTATTTTCTCTTCTGTGGTAATGTAGTCAGTCCTTAGGATTGATTCTTTGATCTTGAGTTTTGTTGCTTATAAGTTGTGTTATTAGGTTCCTTTTAAACTCCTTTTTAAGTGTAATATCTGGATAAATTGCTTAGTGCATAAGTAGATTTTAGGCTAGATTTTAAGGATTCGAGCTTATTTTGAAGTTTTAAGTTGAATTGATTATTTGTTTTTGAGCTTAAAGTTGCTTGTTTAATCATTCTTAGGCCTGCTATTCCTAGATTTGCTCAAATGCTTATTAGAGCTTATAGCTCATCAAACTGGCTTATTTTAGTTTTAGGATTGCTTATTAAGTAAAGATTAAGTGTTAGGAAGCTTATGTTTGATAAGCACAAGTTTCTAAAAGCTTGTGTTTCAAAACAGTTAGTTTGTAGCTTAAATGTTAACTGTTAGCTTATATTAGCTTTTTCAGCTTATTTAAAAAAGTTTTAAAAATAATTTCTTCACAAAAGTTGCTAGTTATAAGCTGTTTTCAAAGTTTCATAAAAAAGTTTTGTAAAAATTCGAAAAGGGAAATCAGGGAAATCAGGGGTGAGCAAGGCTCGAACCTATGACCTCGACCTGACTTAACCCTTATCACACACATTCACTACCTATGCGCCTTTGGGACTTTTACGTCCTAAGGTGCAGGGGCTATTCTTTTAACCACGTTTTAAGTACTAGTAGTAATAAGCACTTCGTAGCTTATTACGATTTTTCAGAGCTTATTGGCTTGAGCTTATTGTAAGCTCATAATTTTCCTGTGTTCTGCTAGTAACAAGCTATTTTTCGTATTTTTCTCATATTTTTAGGATTAGTTTTGCATTTATAGTGAATTAATTTAGGTTTAAAACTTTAAATAATCATAAAAAATAAAATATAAAAAAAATATAATTCTTTTTCTGAAAATTATTTTTAGTCAATTAGGATTTATTAAAATTAAATTTACGTTCGTAGGGGTTAAATTTGCTTTAGTTGCTTAAATGTCGCGTTTTTAATTCCCGTTTACGTTTTTTTATGCTTACGTGTTTAATTGTCGTACTTGCTTATTTGTTTTTCGTGCATTTATTTACTTGTCATTTACATTTAGTAGGACTTAGAAAACCAAATCAAAAATCTTTTTAACCATTCAAAACGCGCGATCACGGACTTAACATCGATTTTCAATTCACGCTTCGTTGGGGAATAAACGACCCGGGAGGTTTTTGAGACAACTTTGGTTAAAAGTTTGTTTCTTAAATCCGACGGAAAATACTTACTATACTATAATTGTTTACACCCTTATATACTTATATATTATATTATATATAGTGTGTTTTTGGACGTATCAGCCGAATTTTTTCCTATATGTATATTAAAACTACACATGTTGATTAATGCTAAAACATGTTAAAAGGTAGTGATATCCAAGCATATATATATATATATATATATATATATATATATATATATATATATATATATATATATATATATATATATATATAATATATAATATATCATATATATCTTCAAATCAAGTGAGTAAACTTTTAATAAAATTAAGGAGTGTTTTTGGTTCCACTCCTAGATGATTGTTTAGAGTCAGAATGTTATCATCTATATTTTTATCACGTATATAAACCCATAACAAACTATTGTGAGGTCATCAAAATAATACAATTCCATAATATTTGACATATGGACAAGATCTTCTACCCATACGTAGCGTTTGGCTTATCACGAATTAATAAGAATTTTTGAGTCAAAATAAGTATTTTACTAGTGATAAGCCAATTGCAAACAAACTCATATGAATTGACGAAATATACAATCTAATGTATACTTTTGTCAATACTTAAAGTTGAGTTAAAAATAAACTAAGAAACATAAAAATTACTTCTTAGGTTTTTATTTTTGAGTCGAAGTAATTTTAGTTTCACATATAGTATTTTTCTTACATACTTTTTTTATTTTTGCATTTTTTTGACATTGTTGTTGACTTGTTTAGGTGACAAAAATGCCGAAAGCTACTACCACCGATATCTCTCTCACAAAATCCTACATCCCAAAAGTATCCAAAATCTCGCATCTCCCCTACTATTGCCTAATTCTACAAACCTATTAAAAACCACAAGCAACATTCACGAAGGTCGTGTTGTTGATCAAGCCTACTACAAATCCAACAATATCGAGCGAGCTCTTTACTAACATTCACATTCAATTGTCACATTCAAATCAACTAACGATTGTTCCCAAATTTATTCTAGACTTCTATTTCAAGTCACGGTACAAACCGATGACTATGGCTATCTTGTCATCTCTTTTATGATTCAACACGAATTCATAACTCTTACACTCGCTCAATTCGGTCAAATCCTTAAAATTCCATACAATGGTCAAGCCGTTTTTACAAACGAGTGGGACCTTGCATCTCTTGAATATTCTCAAGAAACCGAGGGACCATTTTGCACCGATCTTCCTACTCCCGACGAATTCATCGACTTCTGAATTGGAACGTGTCGTGGTAGACCGTTACCATTAAAAGTCAAACATCTCTCCTCAATCCAAAAACAAATCTCACCAAAAATTAATTCCCGACATGAAGAAATTGGAAAACTCATTTAGAGAATGTGTTCGACTAGGAGGACATCGGACCGTCGTCGCCCGCTTCCTGCTCACATTTGTATTGTGTTGAGTTGCCGAAAGACAATACAATCTTGCTTATTCTTTTTCAAAAGAATCGAATTGTCGAGCTACTCAACCGCAAATCTCCAATGGCAATGTATTAACTCTCTTGATCGATACATCCATGGAAGACGTATCCCTCTTCTTGACAGTGAAGCCTATGACATTGTTGAGCGAGTCATGCGTCCTCTTGCCCTATGACAAACTCGACGACCTCGAAGTGATCGTGGCAAGGCACCTCATTCAATCTCTTCTTCATCCTCTCATCATTAAGGCACGTCATCTCACCAACACGATGATGATGATGTCGAAACTTCTCGAGCAAGTACTCTATCTCCTACCACCTATATTAACTTTCTTTATCTACTCGACTACCAAAACTACCAAATACCTTCCTCTTCTGAACAAACCAATGAAACTCTCTTTGCACGACAAACCACCTTGCTCAACCAAACGCAATGAATGCATGAGGAGATGCACGGAGGGTTTAAGTCATTGGAAAGGCACTAAAAGGAGTGTTTAGCAAGAAAAAGAAGTGAATACATAGGAAAGAAATTAGCTAGATAGCTAAATGGTGTTTAAGACAATTTTTAACTTGATTATGTGTATTTCTAAAAACAACTTCGTGTAGTGATTATCCATTTATACAAAGACTTGGGTGTTGTTATCTTTTGTTTTTTTTTTTAGATTCTTGTATGCTATGATAAGTTTAAACCTTTGGTTGTTTTATTTAATCGACTACTTATGCTACTTTGGTTTCATGATTTGATGTGTTTATTACATGTTATATGATTAAATGTGCTCATAAAACTCAATAGGGCTTGCTACAAATAAACCACCAAAACAAAATTACTCTTACAAAAATTCTAAGAAAAATGCGTTTTTTCTGAAAAATGAAACCAGCAAGGGCCGCCTCCCCTTAATTCATATGAGCGCCCCCACCCTTATCCTTTAAGGGGACCGGCCCCTAATTAAGGGGACCGCCCTAGCAAATCACGGGTAAAACAGTATTATTTTTTCTGCTTTTTGATTTTTTGACCCTCTTTTACCTGAGTCTCAGCTATCTTTATCCCAGAATGCTCGAAACATAACTTAATAACGATAAACTAGTTCAAACTCATTCGTATTATTAAAAAAACTTTCCTTTCCCATAATTCCTCCAAATTGATCTCTCCAATACACCAGTTACTTCATCATTCATAAACCATTATCAATATCCATGGCATCCACTAAAGCTTCCATTTCCAAAGCCTCCAAGAGACCAAAAATCAACATCATTCCACCGAAAACAATTGTTTTTGTGGATTGTTTTCTGAATAGATCTTAACCTTTAGCTTGTAAAGGGTTTGTTCCTTTAGATAATTCTAAAGCAACAATAATGAAACACTGATTTGAACACTATTGATTATGCGAAAACTAATCAATAATGCTAAGAAGAACATATTAAGAATCACAAAAGAACTTTATATTTTAACTTGATCGGCTAGTTTACAGATTACAAAAACTATGTTTGCTAATGATCTCTATTAATCTGTGAGAACTATACACTAACTATTCCCAGGGTTCCTTTTATAGACTAAGGAAACCCTAATGGGCTTTACAAAACGCGTTAAGAGATAATGCATATCTATTCCTAATTTATCTCATGCATATCTCATAAGCAGTACTAATACAATATACTAGCAGTACTAATACTAACTAACAATACTAACTATTACTGGCAGTACTAACATTGTACTGGCAGTACTAACTACAAAGCTAGCAGTACTAAAGACTTAGACTTATTTCTTCAATCTTCATTAACAGCATTAAGTCTTCACTAGCAGTATTAATCTTGAGCCAGCAGTATTAACTTGTAGAAGCTTCAGAATCCTAAGTAATCCTCCCCTAAACTTGTGATTACCCTCTCAAATCTTAATTTCTTTCTCTGGATTAGATCTTCAATTCTTCTTTTGCTGAGGATTCTTTCAAACACAAAATTTAAACACTTTTATTGTTCTTCAATCTGAGTCTTGATAAACTTTAGTAACTCAAATGCCATAGAACTTTCTGCTTCAGCTTCTAATTCCCATTAAGTATCTTCTGAAGTGGTTTCTTTGGTGATTGGATAACTTTTTCAGTCTACATAAATAATGAATAGTCATCAAAGTAACCATCAACCATCAGTTGTGTGCATCCACAAGTTTCATACAGCTTCCACTGATTAGATTCCACTTGTTTTTGATTCTTCCCAAATGTCATCATCTGCTCAGGATCAACTTAGTATCTTCAGATCACCCCATAACATCAAATTGTATCCTTCTGGAGTGTTATCTTGAAATCTTTCCATTACCAACCTGTGTAAAACCTCTAAGTCATGTCTATCAAAACTTTTCAGCATACTCTCAAAGGTTTTATGATAACTAGATTCCCATCAGCCCTTATACTCTTGTATAACATCAGTACTGTAATAAACTATTGAATTCCAATCAACTAGAGAAACTTAGTATGCAAGATTTCAGATCTACAAATTCGCCTCATCTGGAACTACTGTCAACCACAGTTTAATTTTTTTTTTTTTTTATTTTATTATTTGTTTTTTTTTGTTATCTTTTTTAGTTTTTTTTTTTTTTTTTTTTATTTTTTATCTTTTTTCTCCTCATAATCATTGTTTCTTTCTCTCGTTCTTGGTCTCTTTGAGATGTCTTGACCTTGTTTGTCATTGCTCTTCTTCCTGCAAGTGTTTTGTTTCTTCTAAAATCAACAGCTTCTTTCAAATCAACACTGACTCAGGATTCTCATCTTCTTCTTAAACCTTCTCTTCTCTACTGTTTTTGAAGTTTCTCTTTCACTTGTTTATGAATAATCGTTTTCACTTTAGTCCCATAAGAAAAAGTATTGACATGATCGCCATAACCCCGTTCAGAAAATTGTCTGATGTCATTAAAGCTCATTTTCTTGAAGAGCTCTCCTTTTAACCTCTTTGTTCTTCAAGTGTGTTATCATATTTTTCTTGCTTGAGCTATTGACGCCGGAATTATGCTTCAAAGCATGATATCCTTTCTACACTTCGGATCAATTCCAGTCAATTCCCAGAGTTGAGTAAGGTTTGATTGGGAACCTCTTGACTTTGATCAAGTTGGTCTTTGGCAATTCCCTAGCTGCTTCCATATTTAGCTTTCTTTTTCTCTATCTTCTTGCAAAGCACTTGCTTCCTTTCTACATTAATCTAATTCTTTCTTCCTTCCATCATCTCCTTAGAGCTAGACTCCTCATCCATACTCCAACTGCACTTGAGTTCTTTTCTTAACTTTTTGGAGTAGCATTTTCTCTATTATGAGCCTTCTTTATCCTTGCGACTATACTCCTTCTTGATACCACATGAGGTACACATGTTACTAAACCTTTGGAGGACTAGCATACTAACTTGTAAGTTAGCAATTACTAACTTGTATGTTAGTAGTACTAACTTGTATGTAGCAGTACTAACTGGAAAAAAAAAAACGTGTTCAGATACTGGTCCAATGGTGGACAACCAGTATGGATAATAACTAGAAGGGTTTAATCATCAAAAAATTTCAAAATACCCTCAATGAAGAAAGACTTTTGTCCCATCAGAGTACTAACAAAACAGTTGTTTTATTACTCCTGTTAAGCAAAATGAGAAAAGAGCATTTCACAAAGTATTAACTGCTGAGGACCCAGTTAGGTACTGCTATGTTTCTTATTTGAGGTTTGGTCACTAACACCCTATTAATCAGTTCATAAGGTGTCCTTGATTTTTGAACGTTTGTCACTAAATAACCCTATTCAGTACATAGGAGCAGTATTTACTGCCTCTGCCCAAAATGGATATTAAAAGTAAGTCTGTTAACATAGTTTAGTTGCCTCAATAAGGGTCTAGTTTTCCTTTCTGCAACACCATTCTGCTGTGGAGTTCTAGCCATACTAAACTCCCTTTTTATTCCTTTCTTAGCAATAGAATTCATTCATAGCATGATTCTTAAACTCTGTCCCCATTTTCACATCTAATATTTTAACATTATGATTCAGATTGGTTTTCTAAGCCTATTGATAAATTTTACAAAGGATTTCACAATGTTTCAACCTTGTACTAAGAAAAATACCAACTAAATCTGCCTGAAATCATCAGTCCAACCAAACTGTACATTTTCTTGTTAATACTTCGACAAGACAGGTCCCAAATACGTCCATATGAAGTAATTTCAGCTTTCTGATGATTCTTTTCTAACTTTGCCTTACAGGAGCTTAAGTTGCTTTAACCCTGATCTTGCAGGCAACACAAGTGTGGTCATTGACAAAAACTTCAAGGTAAACCTCCTAACAGTAGGATGGACCATTAACAAGTTTGTTTATATTTTTGAAATTTACATGACCTAATCTCCTGTGCCATAATTTAGACTCATCTGCTGTTGCATTTGCATATAAACAAGTTATACCTCCAGAGGGAACAATGTTCTTTAAGTTCAAGCTGTACACATCATCCTTTCTAGGAGCTCTAAGTACAACTTGACTTTCATCAAGAAGCTTAAAGCTAAGAGCAGATAAGGCATTTAGTCCTTAGAAAAAGACAACTATTTTTTATTGTCACACATTTGTGAGACAGAGAAAAGGTTAAACTTAAGTTCATCTACAAAATAAACATCATCAAAGTCTAAATTAGCAGTTCTGATTTTACCTTTACCCGTTATTTTACCTCCTTTGGGATCACTTCCAAAAGCCACAAAGCCTCCATTGTAATCTTCATAGTCGAAAAGATAAGCTTTGTTGCCAGTCATATGGCTAGAGCAACCACTATCCACCACTGCATGAATCCTGTAACAAGATCTTGTATTGCCCTAACCACCAAAAGGTAAGAGAATTAGTATCTCATAAGGACCCAATCCATAAAGACTTAGAAATCCCGTTTGGGTCAACATACTCAACCTTCTTGGCATGAATGATCCACTTTCTTGGACATCTGATCCTAGTAATTTCCCTAGGGCCGCCAAACCCACCTTTAATTTGTTTTAAAGGTCAGTATCCATCTTAAATACCCTTACCATATTAACTACTGCTCTTGGCCAACATAGTCATATTTTTGAACCCCAAAGGTTTAAGATCTTGCTTTAAGTCTTGGGTCTAAAAGCTGTTTTGGTAGTAGACCTCGTTAATAGGTGAATATGAGCCTCTTGGTCTTACATTGTCCATTCTTGAGTAAATTGGTCTAATAGCACCACTAGTTTGTGCTATTTTTGGAGCAAATGGTCTAACAGTACTAAAAGGCCTAGCCGTACTAACTGGCCTAACAGTACTAACTGGCCTAGAAGTACTAACTTTGTGAACTGCTCTTTTCTCATTTTGCTTAACAGGAGTAATCAAACCTGTTCTTGTTAGAACTCCTGATGGGACAGTAAAGTCTTTCCTTAAATGTGGTATTGAAAAAATTGATGATAAAACCTTTGATATTATCCCATACTGGTTTGTCCACCCTTGGACCAGTATTGACCATAGTTTTTCCAGCTTATACTGCTACATACAAGTTAGTACTACTAACATACAAGTTAGGTACTACTAACATCAAGATAGTACTAGTACTGCTCGTCCTCCAAAGGTTAGTACTGCTGTACCTCATGTTGTATCAAGAAAGAGTGCCAAGATAAAGGAAAGGCCAAAAAAATGGAAGACCATGCTACTACCAAAGAAGGGTTAAGAAAAGAACTTAAAGTGCAGTTGAGTATGGATGAGGAGTTAAGCTAGGAAGATGAAGAAGAAGAAGAATCAGAATAAATGCAAACATGAAGCCAGACTTTGCAAGAAGAAGAAGAAGAAACTGACTAAATTCTGGAAGCAGCTACGTAATTTCCAAGACAACTTGAGTCCACAGACAAGAGGTTCCCACTCAACCTAAACAATCATCAAGGAATTGACTGGAATGATCTAGTGTACAAAATATCATGCTTTGAATACTAAGTGTCAATAGCTCAATCAGAAGGAAATATTATAAGATACCTTGAAGAATCGATTTATTCTAGACTTCTATAGTTAAGTCACGGTTCAAACCGATGAATATGGCTATCTTGTCATCTCTTTTATGATTCAACGTGAATTCATAACTCTCACTCTTGCTCAATTCTATCAAATCCTCCAAATTCCTTACAACAGTCAAGCCGTTTTCACCAACGAGTAGGACCTTGCATCTCTTGAGTATTCTCAAGAAACCGAGGGACCATACTCCACTAACCTTCCTTCTCCCGACGATATTCGTCGACTCCTTAAATTGGAACGTGTCATGGTAGACCGTACCATTAAAAGTCAAACCGTCACTATTACTCTAAATCAAATCCTCACTAAAGAACTAAGCCCCGACATGAAGCAATAGGAAGAACTGATTCGAGAAAATGTGTTCGGACTCGGGGGACATCGAGACCATCTCCCTGTTTGTCTTGCTCATATGTTGTATTATGTTGTTGCTGAGGAACAATACAATCTTGCTTACTTCTTTGTCAAAAGAATCAAATATGCTAGAGCCAATCCAACCGTAAATCTTCCATATGGCATGTTCTTGACTCGTCTCTATCGACACATCATGGAAGCATATCCTCATCTCGACAATGGCATTTATGACATTGTTGATCGAGTCATGCGTCCTCTTGCTCTTAAACAAACTTGATGACCTCGAAGTGATTATGCCAAGGCACGCTACTCCGTCTCATCTTCATCTTCTCATCATCATGGTACTTCATCTCATCAACATGATGATGATGATGATGATGATGTTGAAACTTCTCATGCAAGTACTTCATCTCCTACAACCTATCTTAACTCCCTTGACCCACTCAACTACCAAAACTACCAAATGCCTTCCGTTTCTGAACGAACCGATGAAACTCTTTTGAACGTCAAACCAACTTTCTCAACCAAACGCAACAAATGCATAAGGAGATGCGCGGAGGTTTCAAATCATTTGGAAAGGCACTAAAAGGAGTGTTTAGCAAGAAGAAGAAATGAAGACATAAGAGTGAAGTGAGATTGATGGCTAAGCTTAGTTTGAAACAATTTCTAACTTAATTATGTGTATGATATTAACAACTTGTGTGGTGATCATTCGATTTATTTGTTATGATGCCTTAAACATTTGGTTGTTTTATTAAATCAATTAGCTATGCCACTTTGGTTTCATGATTCAATGTGTTTATTATATGTTATATGATTAAATATGCTTATAAAAACTCTATAGGGCTTGCTACAAATAAACCACCAAAATAAAAATACCCTCATAAAAATTATGAGAAATATCAATTTTTTGTGAAAAATGGAACCAACAGTGGGAGGTCCCTTTAATTCATCAAGGCCAGCCCCTTTAATTTTAAAGGGACCGCCCATAGATTTTCATAGGTAAAACAATATTTTTTTCTGCTTTTTTCCCTCGTATCAGCTATATTTGCCCAGAATGCTCAAACAAAATTTGGAATATCCTAAACCTATTCAAATTCATTCCATTTTTAAACAAATCTCTTCTTGTAAATTCCCTCCAAATGCATATCACCAATTCACCATCTCCCTCATTCATAATCAACCACCATAAACCTCCATTGCCTCTACTAGAGCCTCTATTTCCAAAGTTTTTGAGAGACAAAAAATCAACATCATTCTACCAAAACTCCATTACCCAAACTTCCAATTTCATCACCTAGTGCTCCTAATGCACCCTCCAAAACACCATCAACCAAAAACACTTCTTCTATTCCAATTGATTACATACCTAAATTACCAACCTCATCAACATCACTTTCACCAAATGGTTACTTGAACCCACCAACATCTCCTCCTCCAAGGGTTTCTCCACCACATCCAACTCAAGAAAATGCATCAATGGACATCACTCTTACTCTTTCCCCAATTACCCCACTTGATGTCCAATTTGATACTCCATCACCTTCACCACCTATCATTGAGCATCCTATTCCTTGGAATTTACTTGAAGCCCATGGTAACTCATGCCTTTGTTGTGTCCACAAATGAACCCTCATCTTTTGGTTAAGAGATGAACTTCAATATATGTTTTTATATATTGAACATATGCTTTCACAACCACAAATCATCATCACACCACCTCCACCATCCTCCCTAAACTAAACATACTCTATGTTTAGTCTCTCAAATAATTGATCATCCATTATTTTGCAAGCAAGACCTATGAAGCTTTACTAGTTCTAGGACTTTTTTAGTTTTAATTTCATGTATGTTAGCATGTTATTTTCCTTATGTATGCATGAGTGTGCTTCACACACTATTTTAATTTTAATGAATGATCATTGTTGGTTGTATGCCATATTTTTCTTCCTTGCTACATGTTAGAAATATTTGTATTGTTCTAACCCATTTTGTTGCCAAGAAACCATAGCTTGAATCCTTGGTGCTCTTGAATGAGGGGGACCGCACATCAAGAGGAAGCACTTATTCTGTTGATTTTGCTAAAAATCCTTTATGATGCCTTTTTGATTCTACAAAAAGGGGGAGAAATGGCATGAAACTCACTAAATACTTGTTTAAAAAAATAATTTTATATTTAATGAGTTTAAATTTTGTAATCATCAAAAAGGGGGAGATTGTTGATAGAAATATAATGCTTAAAAACATTATTAATATCTTTCACATCTTTTAGTTTTGATAATCAGAAAATATAAAAACGTTCAACGTAAAATTAAACGTAAACAAGTAATTAGGAGTAAATTCTCATTTCAACATTTACATCACTTAAAGGTATGAATAAATAAATGCTTCATGCATTTTATGATCAAAGGAAATTTTTATCCAACCTCAAACTTTTATAAAATATTGTAAACATTTTTATAAACTCCACAAAACATTTTCTACATTTAAAAGAAATGTTTTATTCAAAATAAACATTTTGAATTTCAAATTTTCAAACCTAAAACTACTAGAAAAAGTCCTGTAAACACCTCTCCTGAATAGGACAAAATGGGGAGCGTCTAAAAATAGGTGGCCCCCTTATATACATGGGCGGCCCCCTTAATTATAAGGGGGCTGGCACCGAATTTAAGGGGACCGACCATAGACTCCGCTCCTCCAGCTTGTCCTATAAATACTGGACTATTCCCCATCATTTTTCTCACCTTTTGCACTCCTTCTTTTTGTTCTAAAACAACCCACACATCTCTCTAAATCCTTTGATCATTTAATCATAAAGCTTTGTTTCCAAGTGATCCAAGCTTAATCTCTCAAGTGCAAGAGAAGAATACTTCCATTATCAAGTGAAGAAGTATTACACCTTAGTGTGCATAGCAATCTTGTTGCATCCATATCACATATTTGTAAATCAATTGTATATCTTGTAAGTTGTGTGTAGTAGTTAGATCTTTATGATCTTTGTAAGTATAGTTAGATTGTGGTGATCTTAACAAGTAGTGTTATATAGTTGTGATATAAGTAGTGTGGTGAAGTAAAGTGTTGAAGTTCTGAAGAAG
This sequence comes from Tanacetum coccineum, assembly GCA_026074375.1. Lineage (NCBI taxonomy): Eukaryota > Viridiplantae > Streptophyta > Magnoliopsida > Asterales > Asteraceae > Tanacetum > Tanacetum coccineum. The sequence continues at coordinate 21,592 of BQNB010006022.1, forward strand.
TTGTGAAGTTGTAAAGAAGGTGTGGAGTTGTGAAGAAGTTGTAAAGTCATGAACATGTCATGAAGTTGTTTTGTGTTAGATTGGTTCTAACAAATATTAGAACTCAACATTTAGCTTCGTGTCGTAAATCAGTGTAAGCAACGTTGTGTACGGTTTTCTCTACCATAAGGGAGTTTGTTGACATAGTGAAGAAAACTCTCGAGTTTGGCGCTTGGGGAGTGGAGTAGGGCGAAGAGGTGCTTTGTGACCGAACCACTATAAATCCTCGCGTTGTGGTTTGATTGTTCTTACTCTTATCTCTTGTTTTACTTTATCATTTCATATACTTATATTGTTTATATTGTACGAGCATGGAATTCACAAAAAGTCGAATCTAAGTTTTACAAACATACATAAACCTTAAATTAAAAAGCGGTAAAACTATTCAATCCCCCTTCTAGTTTTCCACACATGTTATGCAATATAATGCAAGTATGCATCACTCTGCGTAGCTTGTTGATAGTCAAAGCACACGCTGGTTGACTTATAATATGCCAACATCCTTGAAGGACCCCAAAAGCTCTTTCAATATCTTTTCGAGCACCTTCTTTTTTCCGTTTATATAATACATTTTCTCTAAAGTTGCAACCGTAAATGATTTAACAAAAGATGCCCATTATGGGTAAATGCCGTCGACTAGATAATACCTTTTTTTGAATGTCACCCCATTACATTCAAATGGAGCCACAAGGTCGATGCCATCAAAAAGGTCGTCAAATAACGAAGAATTATTCAAAACAAATAAAACGTTATTTGCACCCGCTACCCTAAAAAATGCATGCTAAATCCACAAATCATATGAAGCAACAGCCTCAAGCAATCTAGTTGGGTACTTTTTATCACCTCTACCAAATTGCCCATGCCATGCTTTTGGCTAATTTTTCCATTCCCAGTGCATACAATCAATGCTTCCAAGCATTCCAGAAAAACCATGAATATTATTATGCGCGGTGTATAACTTTTGAATGTCATTGACGTTAGGTTTTCGTAAATACTTAGCCATAAACAATTCGATAATGCACATAGCAAAAAAATCTAAACAATTACGTGTTGTATGGCTACCCATTTGTAAATACTCATCTAATGAATCAAGTGTTACGCCGTATGCCAATTGGCGTATGGCGCAAGTGTATTTCATAATAACACTAAAACCGGGTACACCTATAGCATCGGGTCAGACTCTAAAGAAATTGAAATGCGGAGAAAGAGGATGGTGAGTTTCAATGTAATTTTCAATACCTGAGACTGTGTCTAAAAATAGTTTACGGCTCATACGATACCATAACCGAAAATAATAATTGCGATATTTTGGCCGAGGACCAAAATAGTCCACCATCAACCGTGCTTCCGCTTCTACCCATTCCCGATAGATATAGTTTCGGTGGCGCACCCGCTCTACTTCTTCTTGTTGTTGTTGCTCTAACCGAGCAAGTTCAAAAATCATATCAAGATCTTTGAAATCTTGAACATCGGAATCACCACTTGCGGAATCACTCATTATGTTTATTGTTTTTAAGATGTAGTGTTTTGAAAGGACAGTTGTATAAAATTTAATAAAATGAGGTAGTATTTATAGTGTAAAGTGGGTATAAATTAAAAAATATATTTAAAAAAAACACAATGGGTATAAATTAACCAACGTCCACTTTTTTGTGCGTTTCCTTCGTTGTAGCCGTGGCGAATGAGCCACTTTTTTACTTGTGGCGAACTATGGTGGTATGGTGACGAGTTACGTGGCGAGGGCAACTCGCCACCACACCCCTCTCTTTAATCTATGCGACATATAAATGAAATTAGTATTTTTTTTTCATTCAATGCAAAAAATTAAGTAATACAAGTATTGATGCACATTATATAATCTTTAATGTAATATTTCACCATAATTAATTAATTAATGCCAAAAAAAATAACGAATACAAGAAAATAAACACATTGTACAAGCTAATTTCTTAAACTTAAAGCATCTCCGATCCATGATGCAATACATAGTTCAGTATATTGTCACGTCATTACCACATCATCATCTCATTATGCATTAAATTTCACATAGTTTAATGAATTTCCACATCATCATAAAATTAGTCATTTTTTCAGATTACATTAGTATGAAATTAATGAACAAGTTACATAAAAACTAAAAACAAAATGAGTATCTTCATTGCATGTTTTAAGTTTGTCATGCTTAATTAAGTATAAGTCTAGCAAAAACTTATTTGTATTGTTTGAGTGAAAAGATGTCGAGTTTTCATCATAATGTCCCGTAATTTACTTTTGTTGTTTAGATATGAGATATTTAAATTTATAGTTTACTTTTGTTGTATGAAGTTATAATGTTCCTTCTCATATATTACCGGTGCCTACAATCTAAAAGCAATTGATAAATGGGTAGCTAGCTTCAATAATTCTTTAAAAGATAAAAGTAGCAGAATATTTGATACGTTAATGTTAAAATGAAAAATAAGGTCATATTCTTAATAATCATAATAAAAGTACAATTTTTTTAACCAAGCTGACTCAACGTATGATTAATGGATTGTAACTTACAACTGCCATTGCTAGAAGTACATTTGGAATGCAATATAATCTTGATATGATTACAAAATAGCAATTTTTAACATGATAAAAAATGCAGTAATGGTTTATTTTGCATTTTTGAATATGCAACTGTCAGAAAGCCATGAAACCAAGAGCAAAATTCAAGAATTTAGGCAGTTCAAGTCCTGACCACAACTGCATTTGTCTCTCCAATCTTCTTGGCATCCAAAATCACTAACTAACACCTCTCTCATGCATACTACAAAGTTGTCGTTTTAATTTATGTGTCCCTCTACATTAGTATATTTGGAGTAGAGAGAAAAGTCATGACTGCTACTTGATTCCTTAGGTGGTTTCTTTACAGTACCGATGTTCTCATTACAAGATTTTAGATTTGTCAATTTAATGTACATGAAATTGGATTCATCCAATTTTATGCCAATAGCTTCACATATATTAATCTAAAAACTTCAAGAATTTAGTCATTTGTTATATACAAAGTTCATTTAGGTCCTACAATGTGTTAGCTAAACAATAATATTTTCTATAAAATACATAAGTTAAATAAGTCCACTTTTTCTTCAATAAAAAAGCATAATCCATATATCAATAGGGAGAATCAGGTTCACCTTGTGTGAAATACATATACGCAATCTCAACATTCAACATATCAGATGCACAAATAACTAATGTTGTTTCATATTTTATTGGCTCAATTTAAAGAAAACAATTTTAGCAAACATATTCATTTAGACAATTTAACTTAAGATTATCACCTACTTGAACGATTAGCCATGACTTTTGTAGGACGAAACATTAATAGTAACGTGTACGAATCCAAATCAAAACATATGCAAATTGGGTTACAGGCTTGCAGCAACAATGGTTCAAGTTAAACCATTAAGATCCGCGTATCATCATAAAAGACAACATATAAAGGTGGCAAGATAGAGAGTTATGTAAAGTAACCTCGAAAACTGATTTCAACTAAACATTGAGACTATTATTTTCAAAATTTCGTAATCAAGTAACGCATGAAATATTTATATAAATTCTGAAAAAAAGATGTGCCAAAAAGTGTTTCTAGGTCAACCCAACGCATTTTTGACCCGTACATCTATCGACTGCCCTTTCAGGCCAATCTACCCAACTTATCATTGCCAACTTTAGATGCTTAAAAGTCTGAAAATATAATAATACAATATCCCTAAACATTGCACCATGTACCCCTTTTATGTATATCAGCAACAAAACTTCATCAAGATCTCAATTTAGATATGGTTAAAAAAAGGATACAATGTATTAAATAGCACATAAATAATAGCAGATGCAATGGAATCAACCAAATTTGTCTATTGTTATAATTTAAATAGGTTAAAACTTATAAACGAAAACACCTATCAAGAAGCTGTGCCATGTATATATAGGTAACATGCTATTTTCACCTAATTCTCCAAACCTTGTTGCAACTACAAATTGAAGTAATCAATTTAAAATCATAGTATGCTAATTCCATCATGAAAACAGTTAATGAAGCTCTAAAAAATTATAGCAATTAAGAAATCAATAACTACTTAATTTTTTCTTACAAAATGCTATGAAATATTACTATTGATTTTAATTTACATCAAATGTGAGTTTGGATTTCCATATGTTATTAATTTATCTTATGTATAACACCCTGTGTTTTCAAGTCATTGACGACGTCGATAAATCTACTATTTTTTTTAGCGTTGTACGCATTTGCTTGTGATTTTAGGAATTAAGTTCAAATCGCGAAAGTTAAAAATGAGCGTTCAATGTAAACGGGCATCAAACAATTAAATGTTTACATCAAGCAAGGGTTAAGTAATTATTTTGAGAATAATTATTAACTTTGTTCATTTTATTTTTATCGGATACGTAAAGTGTATACGCTTCGCGATAAATTGCGTTTAGGCACTCCCGGAACCACCAAAACTTTTCTGCGCTTCAACAAATACCCACTTTTATACCCAATACATAAAAGTTACAAAATATGTCATGTATATGTATGTATGGCTGGATATGGTCTAACATATACAAGAAAAATGGGTCATTTCTTAGTCATTGGTCAATGTACATCACTTCTCATTAAACCACACCATACCTTGTCTCTTTGACCCAAAGACCCATCCCTAAGACCAATGACCCATCCCTAAGACCTTACCTTGTCTCCTTGACTAAGTCTTGCACGATACATGCATGTATCTTATAAGATATAGCTCACACATGCATAAACACTTAGCAAAAATAACAAAATCTCTTCCTTTGGCACTCATAGAGCTCACGACTCAAATCCATGTCCCAACCAAATCCATACCAATTTTTTTTACAACCCATACACTCCTATACACATCCATTATAAGGCATTCTAAGATATTTCCAAGCATTGGCTAAGCATTTTCAAGGATTAAACAAGAAAGGAGAAGTTAGGGTTTTCATTTGGAAGCTAGGGTTTTCTTGGTTATAACCTTGGGTTTAAAGTCTAAACAAGGGTTTAGCACTTATTTGTCATCATCCCTAAGGTCTTCTAAATTCCTTTATACTTTTTATTATCATTATTTTATGTGTGATATGTTATATATGGCTAAATCACCACTAAGGACTTTTAAATATGTAAAAAGAGTTAACACTTATGTTTATGAATTTACACACTTTTTCTTATGTCATATGGTCATATATATCATGGAAAAATAGATGTAAAAGTATGTTAACGTGTCGTTTAAGTATAAACATGTTTAGGTATAAATTAGGGTTTTAAAGTTTACTTAAAAAGGTTGTGATTAAAAGTATGCATAAATGTATAAAAGGGTGTTTTGTTTCGAACTTCATACAGTAGGTTAGTCATTTTATAAAAATAATACGCCTTATGACGATTCCAAAATGATAAGAAACTCGAAAAACCGATTTATAACGAAAAAGATACGTTAATTACGATTTTACGACGAGAAATACTTTTATAAAACTATTTTTATAAAAAGCACTATTCATTACAGCAACTCATATTTTTAAAACATCAAAAATATGATATAACTTTTAATTACGAGATCGTACTCGAAAGAATCGCTAAAAACGGAACTATAACGAATAAACTACGACATTTTCGATAATTAAAGTTTATAAAAGTAATTTTATAAACTATGAACAGTAAAAGTACTATTCATCAGCGGACCCAACTTTATAAAATATAATACATCTTTTAATAACAAAGACGTACTCGAAGGAATCACTAAAATCGGGATTAAAACGAATAAGTTATTACGATTACAAGTTTACGCTAATTAAAACCCTAAAACGAGTAAGGAGCTGTCGTGAACAGTAAAAACACTATTCATCGCAGAATATCAAAAACTTGAAAATGTAATATTTTGATCACTCGTCTTACTACGAAGACGTGGGCATAAGAAACGTCAAAATCGGGCTTAAAACGCAAAAGTTATGCTAGTTTTACTAAAACGGTAATTATAAACGTTTTAACTTATTAAACACAATTTTACCAAAACCATTAGTTGGTGATTGAGCTATATAGAATATTATGTGGTTATCAAAGTACTATATTACTAGGGAGTTTCATAATGAGGCCTCTTCGGATGGCGTATCGACGAGTTGTTGGATTTACGATTTAAAGTGTCCTAACTCCTCGTACGTCATGTCATGACCTCTTAAATTATGATAGCCCGAACGATAGTATGATGTAACAACTATAAGATTATATTCAAGTACTAGGTACTTATACGACCTATGATAATTTAGGTTGCATTCGATCTTTTACGTGACGCTTTATCTGCGATATTTGGATTATCAGAACTCAAGGTGAGTTCATAGCCCCACATTTTTACGATTTCAATGATTTATAATTATGGGGTGGAAACATGCTTTGTTTTACAAATTGGACGCAAGTATTGATTACATGTTTGCCTAAGTAGCGATAACCCAGTTAAGCCCATTATCATGAACTGTCAATTGCATAGATGTAGTTGGGAATTACATTATGTGAGCGCGAATGTTATTTAATAGATCTATTCGGGAAACGACCTCCCCGTTCGGGTGACTTGCTATCACCGAGAACGAACGATATAGCATGTCGAATTTTAGATGTTTCGGGTTAGAACATCATCACGGGCTGAGTAGCAATATTATGCGAACAAGACTGTCGAGCTTCAGTGTCATGAGCTTAGTGTAAATGTAATCTAGTTTTGTGAGATCTGCATGTGTTGCATTATCACTAAAAAGTCTTGCGGTCCTGCACATTATGATTTTATCAAACCTATGAATTCACCAACATTATTGTTGACGTTTTTAAGCAATGTTTTCAGGAGATCAATAGGCATGGGATGCCAAGGATGCATTGGGTTATATTTTGGATTGCACGCTTAAAGATTTAGGTGCATCATATTTGGGGAAATGTATTGTCAACTTTTGTAATATTCAACAATGAACAAGTAAAGCTATATGCTTTTGTATTAAGTCTTTCAATTAAATCCAATGTATCATTTTAAACAACTTTTTGTGTCGTTCTTATATATCTTGTGCTATTGATCTTGAAGTAACACGCCCCGGACCCTTATTCCGCTGCGACCCAATTTGGGGGTGTTACACTAGCTCCATATTTAAGGACATATAATCCTTTGCTAGTATATCGATCGGAGGTTGATCGAAATAAAAAAAAATAAAATAAGAAATAAGAAATAAAAAAAGTGAATAAAGCCAATGTGCTAAATATTATGAAGATGAAGGAAGAATAAGAAAATTGGTATCGATTAGCCAATGTGCTAAGTCGTAATACAATGAAATAAAGTAATATGTTTATCTCGAGATTTATAAAGATAGTGGTATGCGGTAGCTAGCAAAATAGTGATTTGTACACTTCGATTTTATAAACCAAATCATATACCTGTACCTTTTTCTGTTAAAAACAGTTAGCAGTTTCTTTGATGTGTGCACTTGGACTTATCGAGTACTCGTACTTGATAAAATTTCATCTTATTTTCCAAATAACCTGGATGTGGATTTTGTTTTCTAAGATTTGCTTGAGGGCAAGCAAAGGTTAAGTGTGGGGGGATTTAATAACGCTCAAATTGAGTATGTTTTGGGAGCGTTATTCGTACTTTTATATTGGTTATTTGGTCAGTTACCTATGGTTTTATTACTCGATTATGTCAAAACACGCTTTCTAGTGTAATTGCAGCCAAGTACAGGAAAACAAGAGAAGAAGAAAGGAATAAGCGAAGTTTATCTCAGGTACACAGAATTCCGTATCAGGATCAAGTGCGAAAGCATCTCGAGTAGAAGAAATCTAATTATTCAAGCTTCCAAGACCTGAGATTAAGTTGTAATGAAGATATGATAAAGAACGAAGGCCCACAGCCAAGCACAACTCAAGCAAGGACCTTAAACGTAAAGTCCAATCAAAAGATTCCACGTACGACCTCCCAGCCGCCCGGCTGGAGATCTTGTCGCCTGGCACATGGTGTGCCATCCAGCAGAGGGTTCTGCCACCCGGGTCTTGGTGTCTACGTTTTCTATTTCACTCTTGAAGAAACCTAAGTAATCATGAAGGATCTAGAACCTCTAAACTGACTTTAGACACCCCTTTAGCCCCTGGAACCGCCACAAATCAGTACTATAAATAGATGACCTCTATGCCTCATTTTAACACACACTCCACTCTTCTCTAAACCAAAAACCCTAATTCCTATAGCCACCACTACTCTCCAAAGCCATAAAAGTCCAGGAAAAGCTCTAGGAAAGTCAAGAAGGAGGAAGGATCCATCTAAGTTACACGTTTGCATTTCTTATCCTTTGCAATACTTTTGTAAGACTCTTATTATGTTTATGAATGCATTAGTTTATGGAAATATATCTTTATTTACCATGAGTGGCTAGTCCCTTTATGTGCTTGGTTAGATGTGTTTGTGGTATGATGATTCGATTATGATTGTTTGGCATGTTTAATTCAATTTCAAGTCAAGTCATAGATCCATTTGTACTTATGTTCTATGTGACATAGTTTTATCAACCGGATTGTTTGTTGAGAATATCATAGGCCGAAAGGGGTATTGTTAATCAATCAATTGTCGCTTTTTTGTATACGATAGGCAACATTTTGTATTGACCATTTCTTAAGCGGATGGGTATTACTAAGAACATAATTATCGATGTCTATGGTTTGTAAAACGAATCACGAATCAAACTCATAGAAGTTGTTTTGGTCTTGAATTGATTGATTTCACTTAACACTTGTTTTTGTCACTTCGAGTCTTGACGAATGCTAAAGGTTTTAAAAATAATAGATTGGATACCCTCCAATTCTTATAATCAACTTGTTAGTGGTTGCCACAATCATATCGAATCATATTCCCAAATTTAATCCAACCAAGTACATCTATTTTATTATCGAATTACTTCCATCATTGTTTGTTTGCATCTTAAGACTATTATCATTGAAATCTTTATCGAATTGAAACACCCAAATCCCCGCGAACGGTCCCGTCTTACCAATTAATCTCTTGCTATCACGGACAAGTTCACTTGCTCGTATGTGTTGCTTAAGAATTTGGTATACCGAGTTATAAATTTAAAACTGACCCGTATTGCACACATCACATGGTTCACTCATTTGGCCTACGATTGAAGAAAATGGGGTGACCATGACAAAAAAATATGTTGAATTGTCTTCGACTGAGAAAATTCAAGCTGATTGTGATATGAAGGCAATTAATATCATTCTTCAAGGTCTACCAACTGATATCTATTCACTTGTTAATCATCACAGAGTTGCCAAGGATCTATGGGAAAAGGTTCAACTACTAATGCAAGGTACCTCATTGACTAAGAAGGAAAGGGAGTGCAAACTATATGATGCATTTGATAAGTTCACTCACATCAAGGGGGAATCACTTCATCAGTATTACTTAAGATTTACTCAGCTAATGAATGACATGAACATTTACAATATGAAACTGGAGCAATTTCAAGTTAATACCAAGTTCTTAAACAGTCTTCCACCTGAATGGAGTAAGTTTGTGATTGATGTCAAGCTTGTAAAATATTTGCATACTACCAACTTTGATCAACTTCATGCATATTTTGAACAACACGAGCTCTATGCAAATGAAGCCCGTCTCATGCGTGAACGCAGTCAAGATCCACTTGCATTAGTTGCAAATCATCAAATGACACCATCTCACTTTAACACTTATCAGTCTTCATACAACAATCCTTAATTTCAACAACAACAGTTTTCACCATCTCAGTCTCCTCAATTTGGATCAACTCATCCCACATAACATTACTCAACTACTTACACATCCACACCACATGTAATCACTTATCCATTAGCACCGTATGCACATGCCTACTCTTCAACTGTTCATCAAGAGGCTTGTCCACAACCACAATTCGTTCCTCAAATTGAATATACTTTCAAAAATAGTTAATCAACAAACACACCTTGCTGAATTTCCTCCAATAGACTCTGGTTTAGTAGTTCCTATGTTTAAGCAGGGAGATTACCCTATTGATGATATTAACAAAATGATGTCATTTCGGTCTAATGTCGTCACATCTCGTTTCCCATCTACCAACAATCAGCTAAGAAACTCATCCAACCCAAGACAAGAAGCAACTATTCATGATGGAAGAGTGACTGTTCAACCACTTAAGGGGAGACAAAATCCTTATGCTGCTGGTACTTCAGGAATAAGAGCTAATACTTCAGGAACAGAAGGGAATTATTTAAGTCAAAAAAAGGGGTGTGAAGTGTTTTAACTGCCAAGGGGAAGGTCATATGGCAAGACAGTGTCCAAAGCTAAAGAGGAAAAGCGATGCTACGTGGTTTAGGGAAAAAGTTCTATTAGTCGAAGCTCAAGGAAATGGTAAAGTTCTTAATGAGGAATAATTGGAATTCTTGGCAGATCCTGGTATTGCAGAAGGTCCAATTACATAGTCGGTTATCACACACAATGCAACTTATCAAGCAGATGATTTAGATGCATATGATTCTGACTGTGACAAGATCTCTACAGCCAAAGCAGTTCTTATGGCCAATTTGTTTAGTTACAGTTTAGATGTTCTCTCCGAGGTACCAATCTCTGACAATACTAATAATGATATGCTAAATCAAAGTGTATAAGAGATGTCATATTCCAAACCTTCTCATTTTGTAGAACATTCAAAGAATGAGATACATAGTGATAGTAATATCATTCCGTACTCTTAGTATCTGATTGAATCACAAAATGCAGCTGTTCAGGATTTAAATTCTTCTACACAACAAGATGCCTTGATATTATCTGTGTTTGAACAACTGTCAAATCAAGTAACTAACTATAAAAAGGTCAATAATGACAATTTAATTGCCAATGAAACCTTATCTGCTGAACTTGAAAGATACAAAGAATGGGTAAAATTGCTAGAAGAAAGACAAAATGTGGATTTAGGTACTCGAGAAAAGCTTATAATAGATGATATAATTCGGGAGAAAAATGCACAGTTTGCGGATTTTGAAAAAGAAATTAACAATCTTAAACAAACTCTTTCTGAACAATCAAAGGAAAAGGAATTGTTAACAAAAACATTTAATGTTTTCAAAAACGAATCCAAGGAAAAAGAAGCTAAGAATATTGATACAGAAATTACTTTGAAAAAGAAAGTTAAAGAACTGGACAACATTGTTTGTAAAATGGGTCAATCCGCGCAAACTGTGCATATGCTCACGAAACCACAAGTTTTTTTATGATAACAATCTGAAACAAGATCTTGGTTTTCAAAATCCTTTCTATCTTAAAAAAGCTCAGCAAATTAGGCCAATGCTGTATGATGGTAATGTTATTGTTAAGGAAACCTGTAACATCCGAGAATTTTCGAAATTTTTAAAGGAGATATAAGTTACTCCTAGGTTGAATTATCAAAACGAGTAGCTAAATCACGTTTTCATTATTCGGACTTTAAAGCAACGTAATGTAAAACGATATTTCAGACAACTTTTTAGTTTTACCCGAGACTTGAAAACAAGCAGAAGAGGGCTAAAACAGCCCCGCAAAGTTTTGAAAACTGCACACAACGGGTACCGACACACAAAAATAATTAAATTTATTATTTTTAATTATCACTATTTATTTAATAAAAATATTAAATAAAATTATTTAATATTTTACTTATTTAAGCGTTTTTGAAAACGCGAATATTCGAGTTGAAATCCATTTTTATTCTGAGCAAGACGTAACCAGTTCACTAAATAAATAACGAATATTTTATAAATGATATGAAAAGAATTTTATGAAATAATATCAAATAACTACTCATTTTTATCGGAAAAATGATTTAGAAAACAATGGCGCAAGTTTCGAGATTTGAATCGTCCGTTAAGTCGCTCAAAAGAGTCCCGAACCGATAGTTATTACAATCTTAAATTAAAAAGTTACACAATAACCCTCACTTTTCAAAACATATTACAATCTAAGTTTAAAAGTTTTATATAAATATAAAACTTATTTTTATTGTATTCTTCCACCTCTAAAATACACACAAACACACAATTATAACTCTTATCCCTACCCACCATATTTCCGGCCATTCACTCGACCAACGCCGCCGGCCGTACGAAAAAGTTTTCCGCTTTTTTTTTTTCTTTTTCTTTCTTTTTTTTTTTTTTTTTTTTTCTTTTCCGGGCGACTTTTCCGACGAAGACCAAGATACTCCTCACCATCTCGATCTAACCCGATCCCCAAACACAACGCCGTCAACGCGCCACCCTCATCACCAACAACATCATCCAAAATCACCACGTCCACCACCCCACTGCCATCACACATCAACACCCCTCCACACCACCATCTTTCACGACACCATAGCTACCCCCCCTGCCCACCGCACACCACCTACAAATAAAGAGATGCGTTCGGGTTTAGGGTTTATAATAGACACAACAAGAAGGGTGTCTGTTCTTGTGTGGTTTATTTAAACAGCCAAAGGGTGGGTTCGGTTGGGTTTAACAGCCAAGGGAGTATTTGGTTGCGTGGTGGTTTAATAGAAACACCACAAAAAGGGTGTTTGTTTCGGCGGTTCAGCAGCTATGCTGCGTTGGTTTTGCTCGGCACCACGAAGGATGCGTCCGGTTGTTCTCGTCCCAGCTAGGGGTGTCTGTTTGGTTTCATTTTCACAGATTTAGGCGCGTTTGGTTTTGGGCGAAAGCCATAAGAGGGTGCATCGATTTGGGTGCTTGTATCAATAAGGGTGCGTGTGGGTCCGGGTTAGCAGCTAGGCTGTGTTTGGCTGTCTTAACAGCCTAGGGTGCGTTTTGGTTCTGTTTTGCACAAGCAGGGTGCGTCCGGTTTCTTTTGAGTAGCGAAAAGGTCAGGTGTTCGTTGGTTTGTTTGATGTCACTGAAGACACAACCATAAGGTGGTGGTTCGGTAAGAACGTCTGCTGCCGCCACAGCCGCACCATGGCGGTGCCGGCTCGTGGTGGTTTTGAGTTTGGTGTAGATATATCAAAGAGTTGGGGTGCGTTTGATTATTAAAACTAGACTAGGGCGTGTTTGGTTTAGCGACAGGGGTGTTTGGGTTAACAAATCTGCCAAGAGGGTGCGTTTGGTGTTGAGGGGTTTACTGATAGGGGTGCGTTCTTTGGTTTATCAGAAACGCAACAAGGGTGCGTTTGTTTAGCTCAGGATTATCGAGGGGAACATACGATGGATCGTCTTTTGGAGTCCTATAATCATTAACTAATAAAAATATACCAAATATTTATATAAATGTATAATCGGACCCGGTGGTTAATGGTTAAAATAAATGTGGACAATTATTATTTTTTGGATAATCCATAGTAGATTGCGGACGAATATAAAAATACTATGATTAGTCGAAGTTACTAAAATGGAAATAATGTTTATTAACTGATAACTTAATAAACACCCTTGAAATGTTAAAATGATTTTTATTAAATTAAATTAGGAAAGTGGATTAGCAACAAAGTCGTTCGATTTGGGATCGTTTTATAAACAGAAAGGTCATCGGCGAACCAAAATTTATATAGATTTCTATATATTTTAGTAAGTTTTAATAGAACTGCTATTGCTTTTAGATGATAACCGAATTAATAAGGGGAATCCCAAGGTTATAATTTTAAAGATACATTAACTTGTATGTTAAAAATAACCCGACCAATTAACGGAAAAACATATACTTTACAAGAGACGAAACTGATTACTGGACGCAACCCATCGAAAGAACGATATCTTTTACAAATTGTTATTTATATTTTTATACTGAATATAAAAACTATTACAAACATCGGTTGTTAATTAATAAGGTGAGACCCGTGTTCTTTTATTTCAAGTCTTTTTATTAATGAAATTGGTGGTCAAACTAATTGGTTTAATTTATTTACTCGCACTTACTATATAATACCTGCAAGGTATTATATACTTTTCATTAATCATTGGGAATGTTTGTAGTGTTATATATTACGGTATGAATTATATAAGGGTGATTTTTCATGTGTCATATATATACAGAATATATATTTCACACTTTACGTATATTTCCAAACTGTTTATTTAACCAACCACCAAACTATTACAACTTTAAATCTAAATCTTTTATCAACGCATTACCCTAGGCTAGTGGGACTAACCGTTAAGATAAGCTGCAACTTCTTGGTCGAACCGTTTCAGTTTTCCCGTTTCGTCTTGTACTCAGTGTGTACATTCCCGCCAATCGTTCTTCGTCATCGATGTAAGTTTATAGCCCCTCTTTCACTTGTTTTACATTTACTTTACAAATCTCGGGGGAGAATTCTGTGTAATATAACTTGTTTACATAATTGTTCACAATATCTTTTACATACTATTCTACACACTTGGTTCACATACTTGATTTTGCAATTCATTACAAACACATTTACATGATTGATTTTAAATTGGTTTACATACTTATATGCATAGTTCGCTATGGGATACATTATTTGGCTTTATTTTTGGTCACAAATGCATACTTTACATTTGAAATGATTTTCGGATTACGATTGGTTTTGGCGCCTGCGGGGCCAACAAGCATTACATGCCCGGGTGTTGCAGATAGAACATCCATGATGGGAACACATTATTTGTATCACTGCCCGAATCGGGTACATACAATAAGTCTATGTCACAGCGTCATGATCTGGTAAAATCACCATGGTGGCGTGAGGCGGCTGTTATAAAATAGATCTCCTTCGGATGGTTGTATTCTGTTCGGGTGTGATTAAAGCACTATCGCAGTGGTAACGAACATTACAGCGTGATGCCCACCGCGAATGATATAAAATAGATCTATTCGGGATTGACAACCCCCGTTCGGGTGACTAGCTATCACTGGGAACGAACGTTATAACATGTCGGATCATGTTGGGGACTACAGGGCCCCCCGACACATACATACTTGGAACATTTTGGTGACATTAAATTTGTCATGCATTATTTATAAAAATCTTTGGGATAAGATTGGTACTTTTGGTAACATAAAATGGGTCGTGCATATTTTATAAGTATTTTACATGGTACTGTGATGACACAGTGGATAAATATATTTGTTGAAACTTACGTTCATATTTAAACTAATCTATGAACTCACCAACTTTAATGTTGACACTTTTAAGCATGTTTTTCTCAGGTGAATTAGATGCTTGGATTATTTGATGTGCATTGGAGTCTTTACATTCAAGTTTTTCATGGTGATGCAATTATGGGACATCTATTATTTTGATTTCAGAAAATCAACAAGATTGTTTTACAAACGACACTTTTTAGAGGTCGTTCTCTTGTATCTTGTGCTATTGTATTATGAAGTAACGCTCCCTGACATATTTCCGCTGCGACACATTTTTGGGGGTGTTACAGATTGGTATCAGAGCCAAGGTTATAGAGAACTAGGTTGCATATTTTACCCTAGACTATAACCACTTTCACAAATATTGCATCACATCAAACATTTTCAAAGTGCATACAAACTACTTGCTTATGTGCTTACATTACGTGCTGCATTAAGTACTTACGTGACATACATATATGTAATATATATATGCTTACATATTTTGCGTATATCGCTAGGTTTATTTATCATAACGAGTTATTTATATCATATACCAGAGCATTCCTAAGATATTATGAGTATACATTGGTCTAATTTACTGCTTAGAACATTGTGAGTTGCACAATGGTCTCAATTATACCTCAGACATTGTGAGTTAAACAATGGTCTCTAAGGATATTATTTTTCTTCATAGCTTTATACTATATTGTATTACGCGAAGACCGTCATAATTTTGTTTACATGGAATTCTGTATGAATCTAAGTATTACAAGTCTTGTATGGGCGGGACTTGTAATATGAAGATTGATATGATTAATTTTGCTTATGTTACAAAAGCCCCGTCCAGTTTTGTTTACATGGGATTAGTTAGCATTTAAGTATTACAAGTCTTGGTATGGCGGGACTTGTAATAGGTCAGATTTGATATGATATCGATCTGCTGTTGTTCAACAGAGGACCTTTACCTTATTTACTCTAAACGAAAGTACTCATTAACATGTCATTTGAACTCTATGTGATTTCCTCCGATCGTTTTACTTCGTCTCCGAAGCCGAATTTTAAATACTCGTTCCATATCATTAAGAGCATTGGCATCGTTATATGTCATTCCCACCAACCTTGAAAACTTTGTGTGTATGCGTATTGCATCAGAACCTATTTTAAGTAGGATGATTTATAATATATTTATTTGAAAGGATTGGGACGCCTCTTCATTTAAATAAATAAATTATAAATCACCGAACCATAAGTTTATCATTTCTTACTTACATAAATTTGGACGCTTCTTTATGTGAATAAGAAATTATAAATGAGTGGGCTTAATGGTATCCGATATGACACGGTATGACTGAAAGCGATAATCATCAGAATCGTTAAACAGGGTCTAGAGACACAACCGTGTCAGACTACTCAGCAAAGTCATTAAGGCCTCACGTGGAGCTCCTTAATCTCATTCTTAAGTTATTACTTTTGCCGTTGCTAATCCTCGCGATCACGAACTGTTCGTGGAACTAACAGACTTGTTACACACTTGAGTTAATGGAGTTGATTCGTCCTTAAACTAACGACTGAGTACCATAATCCGCCGTCTATCGCATAAGCTCTCTCGCGAGCTCCTCTCATTCATTAAACTTTATGCTGGGAACATTGTTTCTCGAGATGTCCTAATTCTCGGCATCCCATCACCATTTGTTATAGTATTGACGTTATGGTCGCTGCTGTTGGGTCCTGGAACGGTCCCGACTGATACAACTTTATCCAATAGGTAATGCAACTCCCCTTAAACGAGATAAACACCTATCTACGAAACAGATAGTTGGGAACTATTCACTTCGGGCACTAGTTGAAAGAACTTAGGTTCGCGAACATACTGTACTGCCAAGTAAGTTGGGTACTTACCATAACATAAGCCACGTTGAATATGAATAATCTTGAACCATTATAGATAGTAGAAACGAGACTCCGTACTCGGACATTTGGAAACTTATACAAACATACTCACGCGACTACACTTTTCTTCTTGAGGTTTTCACTTTAATGAGACTTTTCACTATATGAGACTTTTTCCTATACGCCGAGTATACCAGTCATAAGATCTGTAATGATGATATAGTTTGAGAATTACACATTTTGATGGATTAAATATCATTGGGGAAAACCTAGCCAAAATTTTTGGAAGATTGAGAAGTGTAGAAACACCAAATTTTGCTGAATAAAGTTATCAGCGCCTGGTTAGAACGAGTTATTAAACCCTAAGAACTTTCCTTGGGTCACACAATGGATAAACACAAATTTAAATCTCGGGCGATGATTTCTTTAAGGGGTGGTAATGTTACACAATACTCGAGAATTTTCGAAATTTTTAAAGGAGATATAAGTTACTCCTAGGTTGAATTATCAAAACGAGTAGCTAAAATTTTTAAGCTGACTTATCAAAACAACCCACTAGATCACGTTTTCATTATTCGGACTCTAAAGCAATTTGATATAAAACGACATTCCTGACAACTTTTCAGTTTTGACCGAGACCCGAAAACAGTCAGAAGGTGACTGAAATGCCCTCGCAAGATTTAGAAGCGGGAAAATAATTAAATTATATTTAATTATCACGTTTTATTAAATAAAATACTTAGCATTTTAATTAAAAGCGTTTTTGAAAACGCGAATATTCGAGTTGAAATCCATTTTTATTCTGAGCAAGACGTAACCAGTTCACTAAATAAATAACGAATATTTTATAAATGATATGAAAAGAATTTTATGAAATAATATCAAATAACTACTCATTTTTATCAGAAAAATGATTTGGAAAACAATGGCGCAAGTTTCGAGATTTGAATAATTCGTTAAGTCATTCAAACGAGTCCCGAACCACTTTTATCAAAAAGTATATGAAAAAGTTACACATTTTAACCCTCAACTATTATTAACTTGCCATTTCATTTTATAATTTTTATATATAAATAAAAATTATACATTTTATTCATTTCCATCTCTATCAATACACACACACACACAAGTTATAACTCTTCTCCCTCCCCACCATATTTTCCGGCCATCACTCGACCACCGCCGCCGGCCGCCGGAAAAGTTTTCCGGCGACTTTTCCGACGAAGACCAAAGATACTCCTCACCATCCGATCTACCCGATCCCCAACAACACACGCCGTCACGCGCCACCCCATCACCACAACATCATCAACATCACCACGTCACACCACCACTGCCATCACACCATCAACACCACCTCCACACCACCATCTTCACGACACCACAGCTACCCCCTGCCACCGCACCACCCACCACCACATAAGGGTGCGTTCGGGTTAGGGTTTATAATAGACCCAACAAGAAGGGTGCGTGTGGTTTATTTAAACAGCCAAAGGGTGGGTTCGGTTGGGTTTAACAGCCAAGGGTGTATTTTGGTTGCGTGGTGGTTTAATAGAAACGCCACAAAAAGGGTGTTTGTTTCGGCGGTTCAGCAGCTATGCTGCGTTGGTTTTGCTCGGCACCACGAAGGATGCGTCCGGTTGTTCTCGTCTCAGCTAGGGGTGTCTGTTCGATTTCATTTTCACAGATTAAGGCGCGTTTGGTTTCGGGCGAAAGCCATAAGAGGGTGCATCGATTTGGGTGCTTGTATCAATAAGGGTGCGTGTGGGTCCGGGTTAGCAGCTAGGCTGCGTTTGGCTGTCTTAACAGCCTAGGGTGCGTCTTGGTTCTGTTTTGCACAAGCAGGGTGCGTCCGGTTTTGAGTTAGCGAAAAGGGGGTGTTCGTTGGTTGTTGATGTCACCGAGACCACCACCATAAGGTGGTGGTTCGGTCAGGTCTGCTGCCGCCACAGCCGCACCATGGCGGTGCCGGCTCGTGGTGGTTTTGAGTTTGGTGTAGTTATATCAAAGATTTGGGGTGCGTTTGATTATTAAAACTAGACTAGGGCGTGTTTGGTTTAGCGACAGGGGTGTTTGGGTTAACAAATCTGCCAAGAGGGTGCGTTTGGTGTTGAGGGTTAACAGCTAGGGGTGCGTTTGGTTTATCAGAAAACGCAAAGGGTGCGTTTGGTTTAGCTCAGGATCAACGAGGGGAACATCAGGATCAACGAGGGAACAACAGAGGGTTCTTTGAGTATATAATTTAACTAATAAAAATATACCAAAACATTTAATATATAAATATTAAACTCCGACACGGTGGCGTTAATTGGTTACAATAAATGTGACAAATTATTATTTTCGATACATCATATTACGACTGCGGACCGAATACAAAATACTACATGATTCGTTACGAATTTACAATATGGAAATAATGTTTATATAAAACTCACCTAAATAATAAACAACCGTCTTAAACATGTTAAAATGATTTCAATTGAAAAATTAAATTGGGAAAAAGGCATATGCAACAAAGTCGAACGAACTTGGGATCGTTTTAAAAACGGAAAGTTCAATCGGCGAAATTTTTATATAGATTTTCTATAATTTAGTAATGTTTTCACTACGAACTGCTATTGTTTTAGAAACCGATATAAAGGGGAATCACGATAATATTCTTAAAGATACCACATTAACCCTTGTACTATAAAATAACCCCAACCAATGAAAACACAAAACTATACTTTTATCAATGAGACGGAACTGTTCTTGGCCCAACCACCATCGAAAGAAACGAAATCTTATTTTACAAAATATTATTCTTATATTTTATAATGATTATAACACAGTTTACAACAACGTTTATAACTTAATAACGTTAAGAACAGGTGCTACTTTTTAATTCCAAGACTTTTTATTAATGAAATTGTGTCAACTAATTGTCGTTAAATTTATTTACTCGCAATACTAAATAATACCTGCGGTATTATTTACTTTTCAATTAATCCTGGATGTCTTTGTCGTGCTTATATAATTCACGGTCTGAAATATATAAGGGTTCTTTTTCCATGGTGATCCATATATACAGAATATATATTTCCACCACTTTACGTAAATTCCAAACTATTTATTTAAACCCACCACGCACCTATTACAACTCTTAATTCTAAATCTTTTATCAACGTGTCTCCGCGTTGATATGGCTATCCATAACAGGAAACCCAAATTCGTCCCATAGCTAGTGGACTTAGCAGTTAAGTTAAGCGAGCACAACTTCTTTGATCCGCGAAGCCGTACCACTTCCGTTTGCGAGTTGCATATTAGATGCCCATTATGTTCCTTTCAATTGTTCTTCATTCATCGATGTATTTATAGCCCCACTCTCACGCTGTTTTACAATTAATTTACAAAACTCGGGGCGAATGCATTCTCAATAAACACTCTGGTTAACCCACTTAGGATTGAGAGCTAAGCAAGTTTGTCAAACCTTTTGAAAAAATATTGTCTTGCACGATTATCGTGTTACTAGTTCATGTTATAAAATGTGTCACCACCATATATTAAACACTTTTATTTTATCAAAGTCTCAAGAAGGTCTCTAGGATATGTCATCCTATTATCTTGCTTAAACATAGGTTGTCTAAACAAGAGAAAAGATCATAATAACACATTAGTATATAAGAAAAGGAAAATGTGTTTTAAAACTTAGTTTGTGCTTGCATTAGTCTAATTCACAATCACAACTAATAAATATTTGGATTAAAATGAACTTAGAATTTCTTGTAATTCTAAATTTGAAAGATTAACTTTCTTGGTAAGAAAACACTTTCATTTTGAAGTTTTATCTTCGAATAAATTTTCACATTAACATTAACTTGAAATGAAAATATTCACTCTAGTCAAAAGCTTAAAAATGACTAAGATAATTTTGTGTACTCTTTAAAAGTCAAAATCTAAGCATATTGTGCACAATAACTAATAAGTTTTTCTCACATATAAAATATACGACAATACCAAAGAAACAAGTAAACTCATCATTTTAAATGATCTCACACTTAAGACTAGTCTTAGTCTTAATAAAACACATTAGGAAAATATTTATTTCTTTTCTTTTAAAAGAGTGTTAGTGAGGGTCAAGAAAGATTTCGGATATATATCGATTCATTATTCAAATTATGATTGATATTATCTTTCGAATCTAATTGCCAAGTTCTTTTGAGTTTGGATATGAAATCGGATTCATTATTTGTCTAGCTTCAAGATTATATCAAAACCATAACAAAAGATATTATCTCGAATCTACATACTCAATCACACTAGGTTGATATGAAAATAATGTCATCCCTTTCAAAGACGAAAAGAATATACATCGGTTCATAACTCACACTTGTGATAATGATGTTATATTGAGTCTACATGTCCAATAGGTGTGTTCCTATTATTAATAATAACATGTTTAAAATGCACGTCAAAGTAGGATTGACGACTTGGATGTTTCGTCCGAGATATTCAAGTAATTTACCTTGCAATGCATTTGGTAAAGTTGTCATTTCTGAAAAACCAAACACGAGCAAATGCACAATATATGTAACTTTGCTCATAAAATTTAAAAGCACGAATCAAGACTCAAATTCACTTTTTGTTATAACCTTTTTCCTCTATACCAAATAAGAATAAAAATATTTTTAACTAAGTATTTAAACCGATAACAATTCAATTATCTAAGATTAAGATTAGGAATTATGGAACATATTCTATAAACCATTATTTTGATTTCTTTCTATAAGTGATTGTAAGTGGACTTCAAATATAAAGATGATTATTATTCAAACGATAATTAATCTCATTATTCTATCTAATTATAAAAGTTCAAAATATGAACATGGAGTCGAGATTAGAATTTATCTAGATAACGGAAATATCAATAAAATGACCATAGATATTTTTTGAGTCTACATGTTTAACTATTTTTAGTTATTACATGAAATTACGAAATCGATCATAAGACGAAAAGAATAATCAATGAATAGCAATTCACACTTGTATTTACGATGCTTTGTTACGTCTAAATGTTTATAATGCTTGTGTTATTAGTAATGGTAAAAAATATGCTAAAACCTAACACACTCCTAGTAGGATTGACATCTGAAATTCCATCAGGAAATTCACGACAACTTCCATGTTACGCTCAAAACTTGGAGATCGAATCCAAAAGTTCAAACCAAGAACCCCTATAACATATATAAGCTTCTCCTATTACTAAAAAGTTAACACCATCGTCCAAATAACAAGAAATCGTGTTCTGTTTGTTTTCAGAAAACTTTCCGACCTACGGATCCTCCATATGAAGATCCGTCTTTGATTTAGGTAGATCCGTCTGTGATCATCAAATTTGAATATATTCCTTTTGTCATTTTGTACTTGTCTAAGGTCTAACAAATATGTAACTAACCTTTAGTACATCATAATTCTATAATTAAAAATTCACAATATCTATTGATGTAAATAACCTTAATAAGAATACTTTCAAAGAGATATGCAAAGGTGCATTTTTAGAACGCTTTAATGTAGCACATTCCACCTTGTCACACTTAAGTATACTCCTAAGTCCTAGAAGACTCAATCTTGTTTAAAGTCACGACATCTTGCTTGCTCTCTTATTTAACCCTAGGATTGTACACGTCATGATTAGGATTATGAGAACCGGAATTGAAACATATTAGTTGAGTCATATTAGGCCAAGTATTAGTAGACAATTTAAATTTCATCTTTGCTACACTTCGTTAGGAAAATATGAGAATTCTATTTTATTCTAAAATGAGAATGACTACTGAAGAATCTATTGCACTAGAAATTCAATTTAACCTAACGGTTGAATTGCTTCCGAGAAGGAAGTTGGGTTCATGGTATAACCTGTAAAATGGTCGTGTTTAGCCTAAATTGAGCACCACTAGTGATAGTCTTATATTCATTCTCTAACTTGATTAAATGGCTCTTTCTAAATATGCCTAATATTAGTCTACATTGATGAACTTTGTATTTCATTAGGATTGCTCAATAAACAAGTAGTAATTAGGATTCTCCTTAGTCGACCTAGACTACTTGCACATCGCATACGTATTTTTGTGATTTCAAAATATTAGCTTGTTCTCGTGAAATATGATTATAGTATCTTCATGCTAGCTTGATACTCAATGATTACTTGCTTAATTGTTGAATGCATAATTATTTAAACGGCTTTATTTTTGGTTAGCAATCCCAGTTTAATATCTATAAGTTTATATTTATGATACATGTTATTAAATGCTAAATGGTAACATGTTTTGTATGATATATATGTATGTGACGTAATCATTGTTTTATGTGAGCTTTTATATGATCTATGTGTATTTCTTGTGCACCCACACTATATCATTAGGTCCATCTATCTAGATAAACATATAGACGTCACATAGTCTTGTACATCAATATATTTGATTGTTATGATTAATACATTTAAGTGACTTAGTGTCTTTTGAGTCTAGGGTATTGTATCGTGTCACTAAAACTTATCGAGTACACATGCATAATCTTCTTAATCCCTAATGATTTTAGTTTAGATCACTTTGATCATTATATTATTTATTTACTTGATTCTTTTCTTCACGAAATACGTTTTCCGTCCCTCGTCGTCAACGGTTAAATACTTAAAACTCCTCATAGTAACCCGTTCTCACTCCTTTGTTACTATATCAACCATCTCATATCTTTAGGGATCCGCTCCTTAACCATAAACGGTTATATCACTCATTTTTCATACCTAACTAATTACACGAAAACCTAAATCACACCTCTACCACTATATAGATGGCTAATATCTTCTATCCACCATTTTCGCTACCACCTTTAAGATAACCTCATACCTCATTGTAGAATCTCTTAACACAAGTATGGAATGATTCACTTAGAGTTTTAGAGAGGGAAAGAGATGGTTGTATGAACACTTAGAGAGAGAAATAAAAAGGATAATATTAGCTTAGTGAAAATGTGACAAATGAACAACCAACAAAGACCTACAGTACCTAAATTCTGTTCCTAATAGCAAAACTAATTCTGCAAAATCAATGACTGCAAACAGAATGAAACCTGTACATCTCTGGGATTCCATACATAGTTGGCTCCATCCTCTTCATCTTTTATCATTGCAGGTTGTCCAAATTAAACTGTGGAATTTGGATTATTGCTGCTCAAGCATATGACCGATAGATCGATCTCAGCTCACCAATATCGTTTAAAAGTTTCTCGGTACTGTCAATTCGGTAATGACTCGCAAGTGTAAAATATTAGATATGTAGATTATCATATATGAGAATGTCACAATCTCAAGTGTTTAATAAGTGAGAGGACTAGGACACAATCTATTCTCCGTTGGTCAATTCTGCAACTCAGATCTTGAAGTAGCTTATAGAAAACACACTTATTTTGTCCGGTAATCCTATTGAAAGGGTTGATTTACTTTCAAGATCTCGAGGAACTAACCTGTATTCTCTGTCCATTGGGGATATGATGGCGTCTTCTCCTATATGTCTCTTGTCAAAAGCCACAAAGACAAAGTCATGGTTATGGCATCGACGTTTGTCTCATTTGAACTTTGGTGCTCTTAATCACTTGGCCATAAACGGTCTAGTACATGGTCTTCCCAGACTTAAATTTGAAAAGGACCATTTGTGTTCTGCATGTGCTATGGGAAAAAGAAAAAAACAATCACATAAACCCAAATCTAGAGACACCAATCAAGAAAAACTACATCTTTTGCACATGGATCTTTGTGGGCCTATGCGTGTTTCAAGTGTAAATGGGAAAAAGTACATCCTCGTCATTGTGGATGAATACTCTCGGTTCACATAGGTGAAGTTTCTAGCATCAAAAGATGAAGCTCCTGATTTATAATCAAGTTTCTGAAAATGATACAAGTTAGATTGAATGCAGCTATAAGGAACATTCGTACAGATAATGGAACCAGAGTTTATTAATCAAACTCTGCAAGACTACTATGAACAGGTTGGCATCTCTCACGAAAAATCGGTTACGCGAACTCCATAACAAAATGGTGTTGTTGAAAGGCAAAATCATACTCTTGTGTAAGTAGCTCAAACAATGTTAATCTATGCAAAAGCTCCTTTATTTCTATAGGTCGAAGCAGTTGCTACCGCATGTGTCAAAACTGATCCATTATACAACGACGCTATGGAAAAACTCCTTATGAGCTCTTACATGCAAAAAAACCATATTTATCCTACTTTTACTTTTTTGGTGCACTTTGTTACCCAAACAATGATAGTGAGAATTTGGGCAAACTTCAAGCTTAAGCTTATATAGGTATTTTCATTGGATATGCACCCAAAAAGAAAGCTTACCGTATTTACAACCGACATACCCGTAAAATAATTGAAACCATCCATGTCGATTTTGATGAGCTGACAACAATGGCCTCTGAACAAAGCAGTTTAGAACCCGCGCTTCATGAAATGACTCCTGCAACACCCAGTTCAGGACTCGTTCCAAACCTTCCTCCTTCAGCATCATTTGTACCACCATTGAGGCATGAATGGGATCTTGTGTTTCAACCAATGTTTGATGAGTTCTTCCCTCCTCTAGCTAGCGTTTCCTCTCTAGTTCCTATAGAAGAAGCTCCAGCTCCTTTTGAGTCAACCGGTTCACCTTCCTCAACAATCGTTGATCAAGATGCAACCACACCAAGTACCTTACAAACCACTTCCACAATCACAGTCTCCAAACAATTACCGCTTAGTGCTGAAGAAGAGTCTCGTGATCTTGAGGTCGCACATATGAGTAACGATCCTTATTTTGGCATTTCAATTCCAAAAACTATTTCTGAAGAATCCTCATCATCAGATGTTATCTCTACTACTGTGCACTCAGATGCTCCAATCTCAGAACGCCTCAGTAAATTGACAAAAGATCATCTGTTACAAAACATAATTGGTGACCTTTCAAGACCCATTTCCATAAGACTCTAATTACACGAACAAGCCCTGTTCTGCTACTATGATGCCTTCTTAACTTTAGTTGAACCTAAGACGTATAAAGATTCACTAACTCAGTCATGCTGGATTGAGGTAATGCAAGAAAAGCTACATGAATTCAAACGTCTTAAAGTCTGAAACTCGTTCCTCATCAAGATAAAGTAATGGTTATTACTTTAAAATGGGATACCATAAGGTCAATTATATAATAAGGGGTAATTCTTGGAAAAACAAGCTAGAATTGGAATCTCGTTGGATACGTCCAGGAAGATGTGAATTGATTTTGAAGAATCCTTTGCTCCTGTGGCTATATTAGAAGCTGTTCGGATATTTCTCGTGTATGCTGCTCATATGAATATGATCGTCTATCAGATGGATGTAAAGACGGTATTTTCGAATGGCATTTTGTGTGAAGAAGTCTGCGTTAGCCAACCAGACGGATTTGTGGATCCCGACAATTCTAATCACGTGTACAGACTGAAGAAAGCTCTCTATGGGTTGAAACAGGCTCCACATGCGTGGTATGATCTATTGTCATCGTTTCTGCTATCCCAAGGATTCTCCAAAGGCACGGTTTATGCCACATTGTTCATCATCAGAAAAGGTAAAGATATCCTCCTGGTACAAATCTATGTTGATGATATTATTTTTGCTTCTACTACTACTGAACTCTGTGATAAATTTTCTGAGATAATGTGTTCTAAATTCAAGATGTTAATGATGGACAAAATATCATTTTTCCTAAGACTACGGATTTCACAGAGTCGTAGAGGCATATTTTTAAACCAATTAAAATAAGCTCAAGAATCACTTAAGAAATACGAAATGGAATTTTGTGACCCAGTGGATACTCCCATGGTGGAGAAATCCAAACTGGATGAGGATATACAAGGGAAAGCCGTTGATCCTACACATTATCGTGGCATGGTTGGCATCCTCATGTATCTTACATCCAGTAGACCAGACCTGGTATATGCTATCTGTATGTGTGCTCGGTATCAGGCTTATCCTACCAAAAAGGACCTACATGCTATAAAAAAAATCTTTCGACATCTAAGAGGAACTGTCTATCTAGACTATGGTACGACGGAAGGATTCTGCTATTGCTTCAACAGCTTTTGTAGATGCTAATCACGCGGCTTGTCAAGATACAAGACGTAGTACATCTGGGAGTATGCAACTGTTGGGAGACAGACTTGTTAGCTGGTCATCAAAAAGGCAGAAAAGCGCTACGATATTCAGTACTGAAGCTGAATATATAGCCTTGTCCGGCTGTTGTGCTCAAGTCCTATGGATGAGATCATAACTTACCAATTATGGCCTTGGATTCAATAAAATTCCAATGTACTGTGATAACAAAAGCGCTATTGCCTTATGCTGTAACAATGTTCAACATTCTCGATCTAAGCATATCGACATCAAATATCACTTCATAAAAGAGCAAGTGGAGAATGGAGTGGTCGAGCTTTACTTTGTCAGAACGGAATATCAGTTGGCGGACATCTTCACCAAGGCTCTATGTTGAGAAAGAATTGAATTTCTTATTGACAAGCTAAGGATGAGAAGTTTTACTCCTGAGACTCTGAAAGAACTTGGCAGAAAGGAGCCTGAAAATAGAGGTTGGTAACCTATACTTATATCCTCTGTATACTTATATATAAATAAAAACAATCACAAAAGCACAAAAAGATTATTAATTCTTATAAAATTTTATAAAAACAAAATACAAAATTAAAAATTCAGAAAAATATAAATATATGTATCTCAGGCATGTCTTCTGAAAATCGATAACATTTACGGTCTTAGAAATGTCATTCAAGTATGATACAAGGCTGTAAATGAAGTTCGAGCAGAAGTTCAAAAGCTTTTAAAACATGCCAAAAATGGCTTGCTATTATTTCCGATAGCAACCCGGTCATCATCTTAAAGGCAAGTATTTCAAAAAGAAAACTTGACCTCTCAACGGGAATTTATTCTCGGGCATGGTCTACTTTATGACCATGCAAAGGCTTATGATTACTTTGCATCACAACCCGTGCTTCCTATATTCCATAAGTGTACGTGTTAGTGCGCTTATGTGTTAAAATAAGAGAAATCTTTTTGTCTATGGTGTTGTTTTGAAAAATAAAATATTAATATCTAAAATTCATTTGAAAATCATTTTCAAAGACATTTGACCACTCAAACAACGACTACAACTCTTTAAATAGAAAACGGGTCATTGTTTAAGGGGGAGAAAATGTCAAATATCTTCTTCATAAAATCAGTTTGTGATAAAGGAAAAATGTTTTAAACAATAACGGGTTAACAATTAAAGGGGAGTTAATTAAGTTTAGCTTATGTAAGCCTTAACTGTTATGTGTTTATGCCTTTAGGGAGTAAATTGCAAAACTAAGTTGCTTGGTATGATAGTTAAAACATTAGGGACTATTTGTGACAATTGTCAATCTATGTTATGCCTAGGAAAACTTAGTTATAAAAAGTGCATGTGGTATAATAGTTGAGGGGGCAAAAGGGTTAAAAACAAAAATTGTTTTATAAAAACTCCTACCCCTCGTTTCTACACAATAACATACACACACTCTTTAAATTTTTCCCTCCCATCCCATTGCAAAAATCGTCCAACCTTCATACGCCTCAACAAGTTGATTTCAAGACTTAAGGTAAACTAAAAATATGTTCTCCACGTCCTAATGAGTCTATCTCTCAAAGGAATTTAGTTTCTACAATCTTTAGTACTCGAAAAACCATAAAACTTAAGGTAAACTAAAAATATGTTCTCCACATCCTAAGAGAACTTTACAAGAGATAATACAAGTGAGGAATGAGATGATTTCCCCAAATGAGGATGGCTCTATTTATACTACACAAACTAGGGCTACAAATGGGCTTTACTACAAGGGCCCGTATTCTACAATCTTCTACAAGAAGCTTCTAGGTCTTCCAAGAGCTTCCAAGGGCTTCCAAGAGCTTCCAAGACCTTCTTCCACCTTTCATAGAATTCCACTAAGTCTTCTAGTCAAGTGTAGAACAATCCGGAATCCCAAGTAACCTAGTAAAATTAGGCGGGACGTGACATCCTCCCCGACCCAAGCTCGCGACATCCTCGTCATGCCATCCTCGTGATATCTCTTGATCTCATTCGTAAACTGCCACAATAAGTCTTCTGCTTCCCAACTTGCTTCACTATCGGGCAAGTCATGCCACTTGATCAAGTACTCTTTATAGCTCGGCACTCCTCGTCTTCGTATCGTACGATCCGACAAAATCTCTTCGACCTCTCGATTGTACGAAGTAACAACTATTGTTGGTGCCCGCTTGGACACCCCTCGTTCAGGGTCTTCCTCGTCTCTATGATAAGGCTTGAGAAAGCTAACGTGAAAGACCGGGTGGATCTTCAACTTGGGCGGTAGTTGAACTAGATAAGATACCTTTCCAATACGTCCAATCACTGGGAAAGGGCCTTCATACCTCCGTATTAATCTTGTATGAACCTTTCTCAGCGATTTGAATTGTTGAGGCAAGAGCTTCACCATCACTTGATCTCCAACCTTGAACTCGACGTGTCTCCTCTTTTCATCTGCCCACTTCTTCATCTTCTTAGCCGCCTTGTCCAACGATGCCCGGGCCAAATCCGCTTGTTTGTGCCACTCCTTCATGGTTTTATAAGTGGCCAAAATACTCCCCTCGTATGATGCGGCTAAGGCATTAGGAGTCAATGGTTGGCTCCCCGTGACCAACTCAAAAGGACTCTTCCCCGTGGCTTTGCTCTGTTGCATGTTGTAAGATAATTGAGGAACATCAAGGAGTTTAGCCCAATCATGTTTGTTGGCACTCACATAGTGTCGAAGATAGAGCTCTAATAGCGCATTCACCATCTCCGTTTGCCTGTCCATTTGGGGATGAAAACTCATGGAGAAGTTCAAATCCGTCCCCATGATCTTGAATAAATTCATCCAAAAGATCCCCGTGAATCTCAGATCTCGATCACTAACAATCACATGTGGAACTCCCTAATACTTTACCACATTCTTGAAGAAGAGCTTGGCCGTATCATTTGCCATAACATCAGGTGGCGCAGCTATAAAAGTCCCATGCTTCAAGAATCGATCCACCACCACTATAATACTTCCACCCTCTTCAGACTTCGGCAAGAATGTGATAAAGTCCATGGAAACGCTCTCCCATGGTCCCTTAGGCGTCGATAAAGGCTCTAGCAATCCTCCCGACTTCTTTTGCTCTATCTTGTCTTGTTGGCAAATAAGGCACGTCCGCACGAATGTCTCAACATAGTCCCCCATCCTTGGCCAGTAAAAAGTGCCTTCGACCAATGCCAACGTCCTCGTAATCCCTGGATGACCAGCCCACTTTGAATCATGACACTCTTTCAAGATTTCCCGCCTAAGGTCGCCTCACTTAGGCATGTAAAGCTGATCGTCTTTAGTGAATAACATGTCTTCCTTGAGCCAACTGGGTCCTCCTATCTTTTTCTAAAGCTATGAGCTTCTTGGCCAAAGGATCATGTTCCAACCCTTCCTTTATTCGGTCTTGGAGGAAGAATTGGGCTTGGGTAATGGCCATAAACTCCGCCTTGCGACTCAATGCGTCGGCTACCACATTAGTCTTCCCCGGCTTGTATTCTAATTGGTAGTCGAACTCGGTTAGGAAGTCTTGCCAATGAGCTTGCTTAGGACTTAACTTCTTTTTGCTTTAAAAATAACTCGTGGCAATGTTATCTGTCTTGATCACGAATATCGAATCCAACAAATAATGTCTCCAAATCCTCAAGCAATGGACAATCGTCGTCATCTCTTTCTCTTGCACCGTGTACTTCCTTTCCGTCTCATTTAACTTCTGACTCTCGAATGCGATCGGGTGTCCGTCTTGCATTAGAACTCCTCCAATAGCAAAGTTCGATGCATCCGTGTGTAACTCAAAAGGCATGGTCATATCCAGTAGTCTCAACACCGGTTCCTCCATAACCTCCTTCTTCAAACTCTCGAACGCCGCTTGGCACTCTTCGTCCCATATCTAAGCTTTGTTTTTCTTCAATAGATTCATCAAAGAAGATGGTATGGCCGAGTATCCCATGGTGAACCTTCGGTAATAGTTCACCAAACCAAGAAAAGATCTCAACTCTGTAACCTTGGTTGGTGGTTCCCAATCTTGGATAGCCTTTATCTTTGCACCGTTCATCATTAATCCTCCATCCTTGATCTTGTGTCCTAAGAACTCGACTTCATCTTGGGCGAAAGAACACTTCTCCAACTTCACATAAAGTTCATTGTCTCATAACACCTGGAACACCTGTTTTAAATGCAAGACTTGCTCCTCCAAGGTATGACTATAAACAACAATGTCGTCCAAGTATACCATCACAAATTTGTCAAGGAACGGGTGGAACAACTTATTAACGAGGGTGTAAAATGTCGCAAGAGCATTGGTCAAGCCCAATGGCATGACTAAGAACTTGTAAGAGCCATACCGAGTGACACACATCGTCTTGGCCTTGTCTCCCTCCGCTATCCGTACTTGGTAGTACCCTGATCTCAAATCTAACTTGGTGAAGTATCTCACCTTTCCAAGTTGATTAAACAAATCTGCAATGAGAGGAATAGGGTATTTGTTCTTGATTGTCACCTTGTTAAGTGCCCGATAGTCTATACACATCCACAAGGACCCATCCTTCTTCCTTTGAAATAGCACCGGTGCACCATACGGGGCTTTCAAGGGTCAAATATAGCCCCCATCCATTAGGTCCTTGAGTTGGTTTTGTAACTCTTCCAACTTGGGTGGTGGCATTCGGTAAGGGGCTTTGGCGAGGGGGGGGGGGGGTTGGAACCCGTCTCTAACTGAATGGTATGATCCACCTCCCTCCTAGGTGGTAGCTTCTTGGGCAACTCCTTAGGCATCACATCCTTGAACCCATCAAGTCTCTAGCCTTGTTACCGCAAAATAGCAGGGCTCGCTCTTGTTGAATCCTTTCTTGAATTGCATGGATGAAAGGGTATTCGCTCCACTTTTAGCATCCCGCTCCTTACTCACCATGCAAGTCTTTCCATCGTCTAGGATACACAAGGAATTAGCAAACGGCATAGGGAAAGCTCGTACCTTATCGAGAAATTCTAACCCAAGAACTACTTTGAAATCATCCATCGGGACCACCGAAAAATCAATCGTCCCCTCCTATTCTCCTTTCTTCGCCTGAACATCCTTAGCCACTCCATGAATGGCCTTGGCTGGAGAATTTACCGCCTTAATGGTTCCACTTCCTTTCACAGCGTTAATCCCTAGCCATTTGGCTTCATCATCCGCCACAAAGTTATGAGTCACACTAGAATCAACAAGAGCACGAACCTTGACACCATTGATGGTTGCTTCCACATATTGTAGGCCTTTTCCTATAACCTTCAGCACCTCCGTCTTCGCCTTGAATGCATTCAAGATCCTTATCAAACCTATGCTCCTGCCCTCACTCGCCTCTTCGTCTTCATGGGCCGACATTCCGTTGAGGCTCGCTTTCTCCGGGCAATCACGAGCTCTATGAGGTCTATCACATATGAAGCATCCACCACTCTTGTAGCTCGTCTTCAAGTTTTTATCCTTTATGGTGGGAGGTTTTTGTGCAATATCAACCTTTGGCTAGGCATTCTTTTCTCCCCCACCTTTCTCTTGGTCCACCTTCTTATCTTTTGGCTTAGACGAGTCCCTCCTCGTACTAAAGTCAATCAAAGCCTTGGCATGAGCAATAGCCGTAGAGAGATCTTGAACTCCATGTCGTTCTAACTCCGTCTTAGCCCATCCTTGTAAACCATCAAGAAAGTAAAAGAGAGAGTCTTGGTCAGAAAGTTCTAGAATCTCCAAGACAAGTGTGGTAAACTCCTTGACGTACTCCCGTATCGTCCCGGATTGCTTAAGTTTATGAATCCAACTCTTCGCCTCGTTCTTAGCATTCTCCGAATAGAAGTGCTTCTTGAAATCCTCTACAAATTCAGCCCAAGTATCGATACTAGCCGTACCTCGCTCGATATCTCTATACTGATGTCTCTACCATAACGTCGCGGTATCCTTCAAGTATCGGGTCGCCGTCTTGATCTTGGAAGCATTATCCACCACATTGACACCTTCTAAGTATTGTTCCATTTCCCACAAGAAATCATCAACTGCCCTAGCTTCCCGCTTTCCTACGAACAGTGATGGTTTAGGAACATTAATCTTTAGACCATGATTAGTGTTGTCACTGCCACTAGCCAAGGACTGCTTGCACATCGCCACATCCGCTTGCAAGTTTTCAACGAGTTGATGAAGTGTGGAGACCTCTTCTCTAAACTCCTCTCGTATCTTTGTGATCTCGCCCATGAACGAATCTCTTAAGTCATGGAGTTCACGCTTCAAGTTACCACTAAGAGTATTGAGGGCCACTTGAAAGTCCTCCCTCATACTCGCGAAGTCAGAGTCCAAACCTTCCAAGCCCTCAACTTGGGTCTTTAAATCCGACATGGATGTCTCAACACCCGCCACTCTCTGATCCAAACTTGCCACAATGTCCTTGGACATTCCTCTCTTCTTAGGGTTTTAATGCACATCATCCTGACTTGTGTTCTCGTTAATAACCGTACTTCTACTAGCAGCGTTCTTCTCGGTTTCAATCGCCATTGCCTTGAATCAACCTGGCTCTGATACTACTTGTCATGGACTTTTATCGATAAGGGTCTTCCATGTGTCACTTAGTCTCAACTAAGTCAGCCTTGCTCAAACACTCAACGATCTAGGCAACTAAGAAAGCTTTAAAGAAAGGAACACAAGTGAAAGGGGAAATGTTTTGTATTGCTAAAGAGAACTTTACAAGAGAGAATACAAGTGAAGAATGAGATGATTTCCCCAAATGAGGATAGCTCTATTTATACTAAATAAACTAGGGCTACAAATGGGCTTTACTACAAGGGCCCGTATTCTACAATCTTCTACAAGAAGCTTCTAGGTCTTCCAAGAGCTTCCAAGGGCTTCCAAGAGCTTCCAAAGGCTTCAAAGAGCTTCCAAGACCTTCTTTCACCTTCCATAGAATTCCACTAAGTCTTCTAGTCAAGTGTAGAACAATCCAGAATCTCGGGTAACCTCATAAAATTAGGCGGGACGTGACACTTAACTATTATGTGTTTATGCCTTTAGGGAGTAAATTGCAAAAATAAGTTGCTAGGTATGATAGTTAAAACATTAGGGACTATATATGTGACATTTGTCAATCTATGTTATGCCTAGAAAAACTTAGTTATAAAAAGTGCATGTGGTATAATAGTTGAGGGGGCAAAAGGGTTAAAAACAAAAATTGTTTTATAAACCCTCCCACCCCCTATTTCTACATAATAACACACACACACTATTTAAAATTTTCCCTCCCATCCTGAAGAATACAAGTAATCTTTGATATGAAATGGGAAGGAACTTAGTGAGAGAAAGTGGAAGGATGGATGTATTCTAGAGAGAGAAAGTAAGAAACATATAATTCATTAGCAAAGTGAGAATACAAAACCAACCAACCAACACCCTCTCTAAGGCATGGAGAGGGTATTTATACATACAAAGTGGCCGACCATGGGCCTAAATGGGCTTTCCATGGGCCTTTGGGCCATTTTAGCGTAATTAACTTAACTACGGGCTTTGACTATTCTACATTGGTAGTGACTGATACTTTTCTTGTTTCTAACAATCTCCCCCTAAGGAAGGTCATTCCAATTTACAAAAATTTAATCCTAGCATACTATGCTTTGTCTTTAGTCTTCAACTCGTATTCTTAAACTTCAATCATTAACTTGTGATTTGATGTGGTGATCATAGACTTTAGGTTTTGAGCTTGTTCCTTATTATGTCTTGAATGTGATCTTGAACACCTTGAGATCATCAACCAAGCATAATCTCGTTTTGCTATCTTGTAAATTTTGTCATCTTGTGAACTTGTGACTTCTGGACTGACATGCTCATACCTTTCTTGATTTGTTGACTTGTAAAGCTTTAATGTTTCATCTTTCTTGAAATTCTTTAACTTTCACACTTTGTCACTTTGAGAAAGACGTTCGGTATCAGAGTGACGGAAACTTCCTTGAAATTCTTTGACTTTAATACTTTGTCACTTCAAGAAAGACGTACGGTATCAGAGTAGCAGAAGTCTTGAAACATGTACTTGAGCTTTCATGATGTCATTATGATTGTTGGTTGGTTATGAGCATGTGGCTATGAATCTTGTAATTCAGCTGGAATCAGGTACACCTCCATCTTTAAGTTTCCTGCATTAAAACAGTTAGCAATAAAGCAGGGGGACGAATATGGCTTTGTCATTCGCCTGTGTTTGGTTGGAGTAACCTTTAAATCCATGAGGATCGACCTGTGATCAAGTAGATTCAATTTAAGAAGAATCTCCTTGACAGGATTTCCAGCTGAAGTATAGAATCATTCTAACACATTTGTATTAGATTCATCAAACTCAGCATGTTCTCATTACCGGAATGTCTCAAAGCAGACAGCACGATAAAAGTGAACTAGTGAGTTACTATCTCACTGATTGAATAGAAAAATTGGTTTGAAAATCAATCGACGTGTCACTTGCTAAAGTGTTTTTGTGACACGTCAAAAGTGTTGATCATTTCAAAAATTCATCATCAATCGTCAATTCATAACTTGGACCAAGTTTGATTCTTATAGAATCGCACCATCGTTTCTTTCCAGTTGTTACAAGTTTGATTCATAGAGAATCGCACAAGTTACGTACCATGAGCTTGTTTGATGTTGGCTCAAGCAGGATTTCCATCTTCATTGTGAATGATATCACTTAGATGTTCTGGCAAAATCACAAGGATAATGCGAAGGACTCTTAGTATATATATCTTGTTATTCACATTGTGCGACTTAACATATTTAATTTGACAAGTGTCTTAATGAGAATTATAGATGATCTCTTTTTGGCTCTAGAGTCAATAGTGCACTTTGATTTTAGTGATCAGAGGCTGGAGCTGAGTGCCACCTTTTCAATATCAACTAACTCGGAGTGAGAGAGTTGATAGAAATGTGTGAATCTCCATGATTTTTGAAACAAAGTCTTTCTGACTTTGAGTGGTTGGGAAGGGTTGTGCATAGCGTTACTGGGTCCATGACTGTCTTTAATGTCGGACAACATCTTAGTATTTCCGACAGTTTATGTATTGACCCAGTTTCTGCCTAAGTGTATGGAGGGCTTCTTTCTTTTCACCCTTTATCTTTAAATTTCTTTTTCATTCTTCAACCCCTTCAATGCTTACCGAGACTTCATAACTAACACCTTGTTGGGTTTGTTCCAGTGTTAGCTCCATCTCAGTCTGCATTCTTCCCTTAATATCACTTTACTCCTTTTATCATACCTAAGGACTTCTACACTAACTAGTGGATGATTTGAATACCTATGCCTAACCACCTTATATCTCCATAAATTAAAGTACATGGTCAGTCTTTTGAGTATTCCATCATGATCTGAACCAAAATCATTAAAAAGTTCAATCAAAGTGTTTGATATAAATATCAAAAGGTTTACACATTGAGAGTTTTTCATTATCACTAAAAGCTCCCCCTTAACATGTGCATCGTAATCATAGTACATGCTAGGTGTGGAGTGCATTAAATCCATTTTATTTGATCAAATCTTTCAATACAAGTTAGATCCAGGTTAATTACATTTTCTCTCCTTATCCAAAATGTTAATCCCTTGATATTTTAGATATCAATTGATTAACCTTTCAGGGAAAAATTGTTATAAACTATCTATGAGGAACATTTTAATGCTCCCCCTCAATTTATGAGGGTATATAAGATAGTGCTGAGTATAATAATTTTAAATTTTTTGAATTTACTAAGAAATTCTTGAAAATTTTGTACTCGAGCACTCCTTATTATCACCATAAGTCTACACTACATATTAATATATTCACAAGTTATATTATTTACAAGATTTGACCTGAATGATAAGGATATCATATGATAGAATCATATGGTCCTTTGTAGTAGCCGAAGGTCTCCTCTGTAAGGTCTTCCACCAACAAACTTTTCAAGACTTTGAATCAACCTCCTGTCTTTTAGTTTCTTGTCAATGGCTTTAATCATCACCCATGCTCTCTGCTTGTCTTGTTTAGACCACTTTCTCTTTGGAAAATACTCCATTTGAATCCTAGTAGCAATATCATTGAGACTGGTGCGAACATGGTTGAGTGTACCATCACTGAACTTGTGAAGTTCATCGGTACGCATAAAACGATTTCTGTTCGTGTCATCTTGATAGATAATGCTTTGGATATCACGGTAAGCAGTATATGGAGTCTTTTTATTGATGTCTGAATGGTATGTGTCAGGTTTAGTGAGGTTTATCTTCTTCTGATAGCTTTCAACTTCCAGTTGTAGATCCTCTACACGTTCTTGAATTACAATGCGTCTTGTGTACATTCTCAAAGCCACATTAAGTGCAAACCGTTTATCCACATTGAGATTCGTCAGCTTTCCCTGAACAAGAAGAAGTAACATATCTTCAATATCTTTGTGACGAAGTCTTTTGAAGTCGCCTTCTCGAAACTTGTAGAGCTTATCATCTTGTCTTCGAACTGTGATCTCTTCCAAATGTTTGTAACCAAAGAATTCCATGATCTTGAGACTTGTAATAACAATAATCTTGTGTTTTGAATAGACGTCTTTCGAAGTTTCCATGTTGGTAGCATATCCATAGAATCTCTGACGTTTTGGTCCCCAGTGATATGTTCCCTAGTAGGCGTGTTTGTCTTAGACGACTTATGCCTTACTTCATGTACTTCTAGGAATCTTGTCTTCAATCCATTTAATATGACCGTAATCAGCTGCCTTTGTCTTGGTAATTGAAGTTGTGTATTTGTGACTTGAGCTTCCTCCTTTTAGATATTCGAGATCATTGTTTATGAAGTGATCGTATGGGATGATTAGACGACCTCGTGCATCCGGAATTAAAGGAAGTGGCTTGGTAAGATCATGGGGATACGGTCTTCCTTTAGGATTATGCCAATCTAGCTGATCATTGGTAGCTTTGAATACTTCTTCCAGATGTATTCTAACTCACACACTTCTTGACGTATGCCTTTAATGAGATCATATGTTGGACCGGTCAACAGATCTTGAGTTAGATGTTGAATGTTGAGCCGATTCATTATAAAAGTAGAGAAATTGATGGGAGTAGCCAGAAACTCATTAAATGAGGATGTTGTGCCTGAAGCTTGTGCCAACTTAGTCATCTACTGTTGAGGAGGTCGGTCATCAACCGTCTTTGTTTGGTTCCATTCTCGATCAGGTGAGTTGAGGCCAGATGGATTCCACAATCGTTCATCAACATCTGTTGCCTCTCTGACAGGAGATACATCATCATTTCCTGTATCGAACTCTTGATGAAATGGTTCTTCCAGATCATCAACCCTTGGATCATGCTCCTCTTCTTGAACAGACTTGCCTGATGATTTTGGTGGAGATCTGGTCGTACCTTTAAAAGAACTTATAGACTTTGACTTCTTTTGAGTTGCTTCTTTTGATGACTCTTCCTTGCCTGATCTTTGTCGCTTCGACCCTCGGTTTGATCCAGCAGAGGGTTCTTCATCTTTGTCTTGATCATCACGTCCTCGCTTTAGAGTCACAACCTCACCATATGAGGAGAGAAGGTCTTTGTCAGAGTTGTATGCTTTGAGTAACGCTCTGTAGAGATTCTTCTGAACATCGAATCTGTCAATAGAGTTATTTTCCTCCATTTTATCCATGAGAATCTTTTTTAACTCGAGTTCTGAGAGCGAAGAGGCTACTGTGTAAGACGTCTGAGGTTGATTAGTTGATCTAACCAACACTTCAGCTCCTAGAGTTTTGGTAACATATTTCTCAACTTTTGTCATAATCTTGGAGGTTTTGAGCTTTGACATGCTCCTTGATTATTCTTTTCATGTGGAGTTTAAGTGATTGATAATGTCTGGTTCTCAGCGAGCTTCATCTCTTAGCTTGTCTGATTTCAACTGAACAACCACATCTACCGTATATTTTCACCTTAGTTGCAAGGTATTTGTCAACAATGCCCGAAATAGATGATAACGCTTCAGCAAATTGATTAGTTTGTTTGAGTTCAAATAGGTCAGACTCTAATGAGGATACCCTGTGTTCAAAGCCGAATAGGGATGCAAAGTTTGGTATCTCTGGCATAATTGTTGTTGGAATTGTTGTTGTTGTTGTTGGGATATGTGTTTGTTGTTGAGGTTGGATGATTGGAATGGGTGTTTGAGGGATGATAGTGGCAGAGGAAGGTGTGATGGAAACTGCTGCATTTGGATTTAAAATAGAGTCGATACCTGTATCCGGAGAGGGATTAATGAATTTAGCCACCAAGTCTGATGAAGCAGAGGAGCTTTGTAGTTGCACTACTGGAGGTTCAGTAGTTAGGGTTACGTAGCTTTTCCATTTATGGATTTCTTTGCTGCATCTGTCCATTTTGGCCATCACTCGCTAACTTAGGCTTGATATTCAAGTATCCGTACAGTTCCCTATTATCTTCATCGCCTTGTTCTTCGCCCATAGTGTCATCATCCTGTTGATTTTCATCTTCCTCCGTGAGTTCATAATCAGGTGGTGTTGAAACTTTATGATCAGATGTCATGTCATCATCATCATCATCTGCTTTTTCTTTTTCTTCTTCTTTTTCTTTTTCTTGATCATCTGCTATGTATGTTGATAAGTTTGGGTGAACAAAATCATCTCCCATTCTCATTTGATTGTTCTTTGGTGTCATTCTCTTGATTATCGTATTCATCATCATTATCATCATTGTCATCATCATTGTCATGCTCCTCATTTCATCTCATCCTCTCCTTGACTGTGAAAGTTAGGATTCTTCTACACATCTCTGATTGTATTCGGGTGGTACATCGAGAACCTCCGGTTTGTCTCCAGCTCCTTCATTTGTACCAAATCCAGTTTGTTGTTGCGCATCAGGAACCTTTGACATAATGTCAACTCCATCACCTGAGCCACTTGCGTGAGAGATATGGAATTCTTTCAAGCTTCTCTTAGTTGCCAACTTCATTTGTTCTGCTTTTGATAATGCAACTTCAGATAGTACTGTTAAACCTTTTGACTTTGTTGTAGCAGGCTTATCTCCTTTAGCTGAAGTCTTGATTCTTTTACCTTTGGAAGCTTGAGAAGGCTTTGTCTTTGGAGATGATTCAGAGTCAGACTTTTTCTTTGTAGCTTTTGACTTGGGAGCCTTTTCACCAGTAGCATAAGCACGGTAAGTCTTGAAAGCTTCGGACTCCAACATGGCTTGATTGGTCAAGTGCTGAGGGAGAATAGCACCGTATTCTTGTGTGTCCTTATGTTTTGAAATGACTCTTATGGTGGTGAACATCGAAAGTCAATTCCCTGGCATAATTCCAAATCATCATGTTTTCTCATTGGAATTGCTTTGATCCTTTGCATAACGTAGTCGACAATGACTTTGGTGAAGTGGCATAATTATCAAGTCATTGTTCTTTTTAGACTTAATCTGTTCTCACTTGAAATTCCAAGCTTCCCCACGTAGATAGCATTTGTCAACCTACTTGTTGTTGATACATGCCCCATAGAATATTTAGCACGTGAGGGTGGAAGACTTTTCCAGAGCAGTTTAGTCTTTCCACTTAGACCTTGTTGATCATATCGGGCAGCAAATGATCTCCAAGGTTGATGCATGTGGTTGACATTGACATTAGATAAAAACTTGATTTCACCAGTGTGTCCAAGATCTCTGATAAAAGATAGAATATCCTCTTCAAGTGGAGGTTCTTCAAATTTCTGATCAGGTTGTTTGGGGCAAATTTTGAGCATATCTCTGAAGTTGTCAACATTAACTGTGTGATTTGTTTGCCATCAACTTGAAACAATAGTGTAGAGTGATGTCTGGTGACAGTCGACCCGAAATTTTGCTGTATATCTAGGAACATCAGTTAGAGATCTCAAATGCATTGTAGAATGGAGTGGAGTTTGAAGCGCGTCTAGCACCATTGCATAGTAGGTTCTTGGATTTGAGATTGGAGCTCGTCGGAGATTGATGTTCCTATCTTGAGAGGTTTTCAGGGTGCGACTAAGTCATCACTCCAGTGCTTGTGGGAGCTCTTGTTCGAGTATCCATGATTTCTTAAGGCCTCACTTGGAACTACATGATCTCATTCTTAAGATATTACTTTTGCCGTTGCAAATCCTTGCAATCACGAACTGTTCGTGGAACTAACAGACTTGTTACACACTTGAACTAATGGAGTTGATTCATCTTTGAACTAACGACTGAGTACCATATTCCGCCGTCCATCGCATAAGCTCTCTCGCGAGCTCCTCCCATTTGTTGAACTTTATTCTGGGGATATTGTTTCTCAAAATGTCCTCACTCTTTGCATCCCATCACTATTTGTTATAGTTATTATCGTTATGGTTGTTGTTGTTGGGTCCTGGAGCGGTCCCAGCATGTACAACTTTATCCAATAGGTAATACAACCCTCCTTAAACCAGATAAACACCTATCGATGAAAGAGATAGTCGGACTATTCATTACGAGCCACTAGTACGAAGACTTAGGTCGCGATACATCCTAATACTGCCTATGTAAGTTGGATACTTACTTCAATTAGCCTCGTTCGTTATTAATCATCGAACGTTACAGATATCAGAAACGAGACTTCGTCCTGGAACATTCAAAACTGTCTACAAACATACTCACGCGACTACACATTCTCCTTCGATGCTTTTACTATTAAGAGACTTTCTTTATAACGCGGTTATCAATCATAAGATCTGTAATGATATTTTTTTTTGAGATGCCTATTTTGATGGATTAAATATCCTGGTCAAGCCTAGCCAAAATTTTTGGTATATTGAGAAGTGTCGAAACGCCGAATTTTTCTGAATAAAGTTATCAGCGTCTTGTTTAAAACTGGTTTATTAAATCTTAAATCTTTTCTTGGTCACACAAACGGTTAACACAAATTTAATCTCGGGATGAGATTTCTTTAAGGGCTAGGTACTGTAACATTCGACAATTTTCAAAAATTTTAAATGACTATTTTACCCTTTGACTTTTTTGGTCTGACTTGACTTTTTGACTTTTGGTCTTTTATTGTCACATAAAAGCGATTACCGCGTAACCGGTAAAATTTTCGGAACATATTTTAAATAATAAATCATATTTATTATTACATCTCTTATGTGCAAGTTATTTTTAACTTATTTGAGTTGAAAACGAAAAAGATATATGATATTCCTGAGCTGACTTATCAAAAACAACCAGCTAAATCACGTTTTAACGACCCGGACTCTAAAGCAATTTGATGTAAAACGACATTCCAGACAACTTTTTAGTTTTGCCCAAGACCCGAAAACAGACAGAAAGTGACTGAAATTCCCTCGCACGATTATAGAAACAAGAGAATAATTAAATTATATTTAATTAACACATTTTATTAAATAAAAATATTTAATAAATTAGTCATCATTTTATTCAGTGACGTTTGTTGAAGACGCAAATATTTGAGTAAACGATCATTTTACGGACAAAGTTTATCGAAAATATACAAATAAATAATAAAAGTTTTAAATAAATTTTATAAAACGTTTATGAAAATTAGTCGAGCAAATACTCGTTTTTATGGGAAAAATGATTTGGAAAACAATGGCGTAAGTTTCGTGTCTTGAATCGACCGTTAACTAGTTCAAACGAGTCCCGAACCGATAGTTATCAAAACTACGTTAAAAATTTACATGTAACTCATTATTTTATTCAAAAGTTACCACTTTCTGGTCCTTGTAGTTATATTTACACCTTCACCCCTCAAGTATTATATACTTTACACTTTGATTTGAAAGTTTATATATATATATATATATATATATATATATATATATATATATATATATATATATATATATATATATATGTGTGTGTGTGTGTGTGTTTTTTTATTACATTTCATTCATATAACACAACACACACACACACACTCTCATTCTCTCTCACTCTTTCCGGCAGCCACCGCCGGATTCCGGCCACCGCCGCCGCCGCCGGAAAAGTTTTCCGGCGAGTATTCCGGCCG
Organism: Tanacetum coccineum; assembly: GCA_026074375.1. Classification (NCBI taxonomy): domain Eukaryota; kingdom Viridiplantae; phylum Streptophyta; class Magnoliopsida; order Asterales; family Asteraceae; genus Tanacetum; species Tanacetum coccineum. The sequence continues at coordinate 64,783 of BQNB010006022.1, forward strand.
AGCTCCAAAACGGCTCCCATCACCCGATCTACTCTGAATCCACTGTCCAAGCGCCGCCACCCCCCCCCACCCCTCTGGCTGCTACCCCCGATGCCACGACCACGTCGGACACCACATCATCATCGCGTCACCACAGCCAAACGCCACCATCATCATCACATCATCATCATCATCATAACACCACCCTCTCCACCACGACATCATCACCATCACAACCACGCACCACCAAAGGGTGCGTTTGGTTTTGATTATTGCACCAGAGGGTGCGTTTGTTATTTTAAACAACCCAAAAAGGGTGTTTGTTTTAGTTCGGTTATAAACCACCAGCAAGGGTGCATTTGTTTTTGTTTTTATTGGCACATAGGGTGCGTTTGCTTTTCTGGGTTCAACACCACCAGCAGGGTCGTTGTGTTTGTGAAAATTAAGCACCAAAGGGTTCTTATGGGTCTTGGATCAGCACCACCTATAGGTGGGTTTAGGTGTGGAGCCCCCACATAGGTGCGTTTGGCATAATAGAAAACGTAAGGGGGGTGTTTGTTTCTGGATTTTGACACAGTTAGGGTTCGTTTGGTATGGCAGTTAACACGACAGGGGTGTTTGGTTTACTGGAATACAATAAGGGTGTGTTTGGTTGGCTGGGTAATCGCATAAGGGTGCGTTTGGTTCAGCAGATTGCACCAAGGGGTGCGTTTGGGTTTGGGTTTAACAGTAGTAGGAGCGTTTGGGTTAACAGAAAAACCATAAGGGGTGCGTTTGGGTGAGCAGAAAACCAATAAGGGTGCGTTTGGTTTATATAAATCGGCTAATATAAAACATGTTAAGTTTCGGTAGTATTGGGTTCAAAGCCTAAGTTTAGCCAAGCCCGACCCATTAAGAAAGCCCATACGCCTACTAGTTGGCAATGGGTGTAAATAGAACCCTCTCCACATAAAGAGAGGGCGTTGGTTACCATTTCATTCACTTGTATGTGTGTAATCTTCCACCCTCACTTTCTCTCTCTAAGAAATCTTCCATTTTCCTTTATCTCTTTTATAGCTTTTTGCTTATTGGTATGGCTTATTGTTATGACATGAATTAAGTTTATGGGATAACACTGAAATATCCTTTTTACTGCATGTAAGTGCTTTTCGGTAGGCCGAGCCTGATACCAGGCACACATGCATATAGCAAATTATAGGTCAGGTCTACTGGCTATGAGATAAAGGAGGGTGCCTATCATACCACGATAGTGTGATGGATCAACGGCTTTCCCTTCTTTATCCTCATCCAGTTTGGATTTCTCCACCATAGGAGTATCCACTGGGTCACAAGAGTCAAAACCGTATTTCTTTAAGGAGTCAAGGGCATATTTTGACTGGTAAACAAAAATGTCTCTAGGACTTTGAGAAATTTGTAGTCCTAAGAAAAATGAGATTTTGCCCATCATTGACATCTTAAATTTTGAACACATGATTTTAGAAAATAGGTCACAAAGTTCAGGTGTAGATGCAGCAAAGATGATATCATCGACATATATTTGTACCAGAAGTAGTTCCTTGCCGTCTCTGCGTATGAACAATGTGGGATCCACTAAACCTTTGGAGAAGTCTTGGGATTCAGGAAACGAAGGGACAAATGTCAACCACTCGGTTGGAGCTTGTTTCAACCCATAAAGAGCTTTCTTAAGCTTGTACACGTGATTTGGTTTATCTTTATCCACAAACCCATCCGGCTGGCTAACATAAACTTCTTCTCGCAGATTATCATTTAGAAATGCAGTCTTCACATCCATTTGGTAGACGACCATGTTCATATGAGCAGCAAACGCGAGAAAAATCCTTATAGCCTCTAATCTTGCAACTGGAGCAAAAGACTCTTCAAAATCAATTCCCTCCTCTTGACGGTAACCACGAGCCACTAACCGAGCTTTGTTCTTTAGTATACCTCCCAGTTCGTCTTTGTAGATCCACTTCAAAGTAATAACCATAACTTTATCTGGTCGGGGTACAAGCTCCTATACATCAAGTCGTTCGAACTCATTGAGTTCTTCTTGCATTGCTTGAATCCAACAGGCTTGAGTCAAAGCATCTTTATATGTCTTGGGTTCAACAGCATTTAGGAAAGCATCGTAGTAACAAAAAAGAGCTTGCTCATGTAATTGCAGCCGTGTGGAAACTGGTCTAGCGAGTTTACCGATTATATTTTCAAGTGGATGATCCTTAGTCCATTTGTTATTGTGTTCAGAAATTTGGTGATCAGGATGCACAATTGTATGAATAGAATCCGACGATAAGGATTGATCAGAAGAAACTTCTGGAATTAGGATACCAAAGTACGGATCATTACCCATATGTGCAACTTCAATATCATGATTGTCTTCTTCAACATCGTTAGGAATGACGGGAGGTTGGGTATCGGGTGTTGTTTGAGAGTTACTTGGTGATGGTGCATCTTGGTCAACTGTAGTTGAGGAAGGTGAACCGGTTGATACAGCGGGTTCTGGAGCTGCTACTTCATCAATTGGAGCAACGACTTCAGGGGCTGGGTGATCAACACTAGGTGGAGGATTGAGTAATTCGTCGAACAACGGTTGAAACAACATATCCCAGTCAGTTCTCAAAGGTGGTACAAACATTGTTGAAGGAGGAGGGTTTGGAACGAGTCCTGAACTGATTGTTGTAGGATTCATTTCATGAAGTGCGTGTCCTAAACTGCTGTGTTCAGTTTCCATCGCAGTCAGCTCATCAAAATCTACATGAATTGTCTCAATGATTCGTCTGGTACGTCGGTTGTAAATTCAAAATGCTTTCTTCGTGGGTGCATAACCAATGAAAATACCAATATCAGCCTTTGGTTGTAACTTGCCCAAATTCTCACTATCATTCGTTGGATAGCAGAGTGCACCAAATACATGGAAGAAATATAAGTCGGGAAGTTTGTCATTTAAAAGATCATATGGTGTTTTGCCATGACGAAGGCGTATGATGGAACGATTTTGGGTGTAACATGCGGTAGCCACTGCTTCAGCCCATAGAAATAACGGAGCTTTTGCATAAATCAACATTGTGTGAGCAACTTCAATTAACGTACGATTCCGTCTTTCAACGACACCATTTTGCTGTGAAGAGAGAGCTACAAATGTTTCGTGAGAGATACCAACCTTCTCATAATAGTCACACAATGTTTGATTAACAAATTCAGTTCCATTATCTGTTCTGATGCGTCGAACAGGTACTTTCAGCTGTAGTTGGATCATCTTAGGAAACTTGATTATGAAATATGGAGCTTCATCTTTTGACCTTAAGAACTTAACCCATGTGAATCATGAGTAATCATCGACAATGATAAGGATGTACTTCTTTCCATTAACACTTGCGACACGCATTCGTCCACAAAGATCCATGTGTAACAGATAGAGTTTTTCTTGATTGGTATCTTCAGATTTAGGTTTGTGGGGTTTCTTCTTGCTCTTACCCATTGCACATGCAGAACACAGATGGTCCTTTTCAAATTTAAGCTTCAGGAGACCTCGAACAAGACCATGTCTAGCTAAATGGTTGATTGCACCAAAGTTTAGATGAGACAAACATCGGTGCCATAGCCAGAACTTAGTCTTTGAGGCCTTTGACCAGTGACAAATAAGAGAGGACGCCATCATGTCTCCAAGAGACAGAGTATACAGATTGTTGCCTTGAGATCCAGTCAATAAATTAACACCTTCTAAATTACGAATGAAGCAGGTGTATTGACGAAAAACAACCTCAAGGTTCGAATCACAAAACTGCCCAATGGAGAATAAGTTATGTCCAAGTCCTTCCACATAGTAAACCCTTGATATCGTAACATTCCTAATCTAATAATCACCATATCCCAAAATCTTTGCCACATGATCATTTCTGAATTTGACTGTTCCCAAAAATTTGTTGACAAAATTGGTGAGCTGAGAGCGATCTCCGGTCATATGCTTGGAGCAGCCGGAGTCCAAATACCAGAGGACAATTTAGACGACTTGCATTCATTAAAAGAGGAAGATGGAACATCGGAAATTATGGATCCCCAAGATTTATTGGGTTCCTTGTTATTAGCAGATACAGATTGAAGAACCTTAGATTTGCTAACAGGGACATTAGTTTTAGATTTTCTAGGTTTCCGTAAAGACCAATGTTACAGCAGGTTTAGATGTTTCATTATCTAGAACAACTGGTTTTCTAATGGGCGCTTCAGTAGCAGTGGTAATCCTAGTTAAAGGGCATGCATTTCCTACGATAGTGAAGGTCCGACCAATAGGTCTCCAGATATATCTAATAGTTGTAAACATCTTTCCTGTTGGTTTCTAAACTTTTCCCTTTGTTTGTTTCATAGTAGAATTAGATTTTGCACGAGCATTCACATTATTGATATAATCAAGAACATACAAATCATGATTATCAGAAAGCATGCAACCATTACACATAACACATTTAAGTTCATAATTAGCATTAAGCTTGGAATGCTGCACATGAGCAGTTCCTTTAGGTGCAACAACATGATCTTTATTTTTCAAACTAGATTTAACTTTCCTAGGGTGGGCTTCTACTTTATTATTCTGAGTACTACTTTGTATTTACTGAATCTTATCTTTCTTTGTATTGCCTGAGGGCTGTGACCCGCTAGCACTAGTAGATGGTTTTACTCCTGTAGAAGACAACATAGGTTTGTTAGAAGCTGGGTTTGATGTAGAGGTCCTTTTTGGGATTGTGTTTCTTGATGATGTGACAGGCTCAGTGAATCTAACCTTTTTGTTTTTGTTCTTTGGGGTCACAACCACTAATTGTTCTCCAGAATTGTTGAGACTAGGGCAGGTTTTACTGATTTTTGTAATCAACTCCTGGATTAGTTTAGTATACTTATAGGCAGATTCTAAGGTTGGGTCTAGGGGATAATTTGCTTTAATATTATCGACTAGACCCATAAGAACTGCAACTTCTTCCTGAGTGTGCTTAATATAGGCAGAGTGAGCTGACCTTTTGTTCAACAATTTAGGGGTTATTGGTTCCGTATTAATCTCTGGATCACTAGGATGATGTGTAACTTCATTATTAGCTAAATCTTTTCCTTTGAGTTTCCTCAATTCATCCTTGAGAGTTGTAATTACCAAAACTTTTTCCTGAAGACAAGCATTTAAATTAGAAATTTCCACAGACTTTAGATTGACTTGATTAGTTAAGTCAGCACATTATTCTTTTGATCGAACACGTGCTGGTTTAATCGAGTCATAAAGTTGCTTATAGGTCTGTTTCAAATGCTCATTCTCAGCAATAAGCTTTGTCACCCTATGATCCAATTCAATATTTATGGTTTCAATCTCTTCTAAGTCCTGTTTGATCTTATCCTTATCCATATTTCCACTGAGAGATTTAATTCTCTCTTTCAACTTCTTTATGACCATGTCTTTCTCTTGGGACTGAGCTTTCAATTCATTTAATTCAAACAATTGATCAAAACTTGGAGCACTTTGATTTGAAATAGAATTGTCCCTTTGAAAAATTTCCTGATTAAGTTGAGTATCAACTTCTAACGAAATGCAATGTTTTTCAAGAGTGGTAAACCTTTTGAACAGTTTATCGTAAATCTCTTTTTCAACAAAATCCTTTTGAAGCTCAGTCTCAAGTTTGAGACACTTTTCACATTCATGCACATTCACAGAGGCAAAATCCATAGAGGAATTTACAATCAAGTTCACAATATCTTTGCTCATCACTTGTTCCAAGAGTCGTTCATTTTCGTTCAAAGCTTGATTCATTTTAACTTCAAATGTTTTTGACTCTACACGATGTTGTTCCACAGCCTGTTCCATTTGATAGAAGACATTTTGGACTTCAGCAAGTTCATCAACCAATTGTTGGTTGAATGTACTAAATAAGTCCTTCAGAGCTTTTACAAATGGAATTATTTCATCCCTAAAACAAGCTTTTGTATGTTCGAAACCCCACGTGCCCTCAGTGATAGCTGTGGGCGTGGTTCTTTCTTTGACTACCACATCAAAGTTAGCAAGATGGTATTTAAGTTTCTTCAAACTCGTATTAACCATGCTGACTTTTGGAAGTTCTTTAGGAACCTCAACATTGGTGGGTCTATCAGAAAGATCGGGTTCTGAGGAACTCACAGAGTTATGCGACCAAAAGGCTTGTTCAGCAGATAATTCAGTTTGTGGAACAAACCGTGTTTCAAAATCTTTATAAAGTTTATTAAGAGCAGCATAATCGATTGGTGTGGTATCAATTTGTTTTATCTTTTCTTGCATCATATTATCCTTATGTTTTAAAAGCATTTTTGAACGACTCTCTTCAGCAAGTGTTAAGGTCTCTTCTGAGTCAGGGATCACAATAGGATTGGTTTTCTGAATTATATCACCAACATATAGCATAGGTTCCAACTGCTGAGCTTTCTTCAGATAGAAAGGATTTTGAAAACCTAGAGCTTGTTTAGTGGTATTATCATAGAAAAACTGAGGTTTCGTCAACATGTGAACAGTTTGTGCAGATTGATCTCTTTTAAAAACGATATTATCTAGGTGTTTGATCTGCTTTTCTAAGGCTATTTCCCTATCAAGGTTTCTAGATTCTTCTTTCTTAAAATCATTTTTGAGAAGTGTAACCGTTTGCAATAAAGATTCCTTTTCTTTTAAATGTTCTGAAAGAGTTCGTTTAAGATGATCAATCTCTACAGACTGTGCACATGAATCTGAAACGTTATCTTGACTCTTTAAATCAACGTTTTGTCCTTCTTTCAACACTTTGACTTGTTCCTTATATCTTTCAAGCTCAGCAGTTAAAGTATCATTGACACTTTTATTTTCCAGATTCGTCTTGGTACAATGAACTACTTGGGTTTTTAGTTGTTCAATCACAGATAATATCAAATCATCTTGTTGTGCAGAAGAGTTAGAATTTTGAACAGCTACCTGTTGTGATTCAATCAGATACTGAGAATAAGGAATGATATTGCTATCACTGGTTATTTCAGTCTCTGAATGGTTCACAACATTTGACTGTTCAGAAGACGGCATAGCCTGCACAACTTGATTAGTCATATCATTATTCACATTATCATGATTGTGTACCTCAGAAAGAGCGTCTGAACCATAGTGAGATAAATTCGCCATGAGAGCAACTTTGGCAGTGTTAAGTTCATCACAATCAGAGTCATATGCATCCAAATCATCAGCTTGATAAGCAGCATTGTGAGTTATGACAGTCTGTGTGGCTTGACCTTCTGGAATTCCTGGATCTGCCAAAAATGCGAGTTCCTCCTCATGTAAAATTTGACCACTTGCTTGAGCTTGAACCAACAACACTTTATCCTTAAACCACGAATCATCCCTTTTCCTCTTTGGTTTGGTGCACTGTTTGGACATGTGGCCTTCCCCTTTGCAGTTGTAGCAGATAACTGTTCTTTGTTTTCCAGAATTGTTTCCACTTGCTCCCGGAGTATAAGTCCTTGAAGTACCCGCAGCTACAGAAGTTTGTCTCCCCTGAATTGGTTGTAATGTTACTCTTCCATTATTAATGGTAGCTTGTTGCCTAGGGTTTGACGAGTTTCTCAGCTGGTTATTGGTAGTGGGATAACGGGAAGTGACGACAGCAGTCAAAAACGACATCATGTGATTGATGGCATCAATGGGATCATCACCTTTCTGGAACACTGGAACAATTAAACCTGATTCTTGTTGGGAAAATTCAGATTGTTGATCAACTGAGGGAGGATATTCCAATTGAGGTATAGATGATGATGGAGAATAAATGTTGTGGTGAATTGATGACTGATAATCATTGGATGGATAAGTGATTGAAAGAGGTGTTGATGATTGATGAGTTGAGTATTGTTGAGACTGATAAGGTGAACCATACTGTGGAGACTGATATGATGAAACTTGTGGTTGAAATTGAGTGTTTTGGTGTGAATTTTGATGAGTTTGATAAGGAGACTGGGTCATCTGATGAGTTGCAACCAAAGCAAGCGGCATCTGAAATTGAGTTCATGGTTTAAAACGACCTCATTTGCATGAAAATTCATGTTGTACCAATAAGCTTGAAGTGATCGATGTTAGTTGTGTGCAAATCTCGAACCAGTTTGACATCTGTCACAAATTTGCTCCATTCAGGAGGAAGGGTATTCAAAAACTTTGTGTTCACTTGAAATTGTTCTAGTTTCATGTTGTAAATGTTCATGTCATTGAGTAGCAGTGAAAATCTCAAGTAGAATTCACGAAGTGATTCCCCCTTCTTATAAGCAAACTTATCGAATTCATCATAAAGCTTACACTCCCTTTCCTGTTTTGTTAATGAAGTTCCTTGCATGAGAAGTTGAATTCTTTCCCAAAGTTACTTGGCGACTTTATGATTGCTAACCAATGCATAGAATTCAGGTGGTAGTCCTTGGAGAATGATATTAGTTGCCTTGATATCACAATCAGCTTGAAGTGCTTTTGTAGCAGATAACTCAGAATATTTCTTTGGCCTTGTAACTCCATTTTCCACAATTGAAGGCCAAATGAGTGGACCACTTTCAACAGATTCAAGGATCATTCGTCTATTTTGTCTATTTAGCATGTATAGTTCCATTCTGATTTTCCAAGAATCGTACATATCCTTTTCCAACATGGGTGGACGATTGTCAGCACCCGAAAGGATAGCTTTGTCAGCAAGAGTTGTCATTGAGAAATGTATATATTAAATGATTACTTGGTTGATTGGACGGTGGTAGAAAGTAATTATGTTTAATTAAGTTGTCTTTTAAGTGTTTTAATTTATGAAACTACACGGGTTTTTACAATTCTTGACAAAACTGGGAAAACAATTGAATGTTTCATGGGATTTTACAAGTCAACAAAATAAACCATATAATTTTGAAAAATTGAGTTGTTCGGTTTCCCTTAAAGGAAGTTGTTCGGTTCCAATAGAGTTCGGGTTGTTCGGTTCTAACTGAAGTTAGGTTGTTCGGTTTCAACTGTGGTCAAGTTGTTCGGTTTCCACTTAATTAAAGTTGTTCGACTCAGTTGTTCGACTCAGTTGTTCGACTCAGTTGTTCGACTTTAGTTGTTCGACTTCCACTACTACGAAACCCAAAAACTTAAAAACAAAAAAAGACTCCTTTTTGATGATTGTTTTGCAAAAATACTTGTACAACTAGTGTTACTAAACCTATAGGAACAAGAAATATGAAAACTTTAAGGTTTTTAAGCAAAAAATTTAAAATCAAGATTTTGCTCTAAACCCTAAACCCTAAACCCTAAGACTTTAGTTGTTCGACTTCCACTATTACGAAACCAAAAATTAAAAACAAAAAAAAGACACCTTTTTGATGATTGTTTTGCAAAAAATACTGTGTACAAATTAACCTATTCTGGAACAAGAAAAATGATTAACTTTTAGGTTTTTAAGGCAAAAATTTAAAAATCTAGATTTTGCTCATTATAAGATTTATTCGAACACAAAAATGTAACAAAAATGATATTTTTTCTTGATTCTAAGGTGGTACACCTATATCATAAAGATACTAGTTCAGAATTTTACCAGGTATGTAATCCTTTAGGTACACTAATAGCTTTGGAATCAAAAGAAAAAGAAAAATAATAAACGGACGATTTTGCCAAATTTGAACCATCATAGAAAGCTTTATACGCAAGAAACTAAACACACCAACTCCATGGCTCTTGACACCAAATGAGGAATACAAGTAATATTTGATATGAAATAGGAGGAAACTAGTGAGAGAAAGTGGAAGGTTGGATGTATGTCTAGAGAGAGAAGATAAGAAAATATAATTCATTAGCAAAGTAAGAATACAAAACTAACCAACACCCTCTCCAAGCTATGAAAAGGGTATTTATACACTAGTTTGGCCGGCCATAGGGCCTATTGATGGGCTTACCATAGGCCTTGGGCCATATTAGCTTAATATGTTTAATATATCTAACTACGGGCTTTGACTAGTAAATATTGGAAGTGACCGAGACTTTTCTTGATCCTAACAGACTCATTTCAAGGACTTACTTCAAAAATTCTCTCATCATGGCATTGATCTTTCGCTCCAAATCCAGATTTTCTATGATCATGTCTCTTTTCATCTTAAGAGCGAAATTAACCACGCTGCCGGTGGTAAGCATTCGTGATAAGAACGTCGAGGAATCTTGGGCAGTTATAGAGGACCTCGCCCTCTATGAAGATGAAGGTTAAAATGACCCAAGAGACTTCGCTAAATATGTCAAGGCAAATTCTCTACCTCAAGATACACTAAAAATGCCCGATTGGCGACTTCTCGAGATTAAAGACCAAATTAGCTACCTGCTAAATCGATCAATGACAACACCCAAATCAAGCTCGACACAAGTTCCTCAAGCACATGTCAATATGGTCTCGTCAACCCAACACACGCAAAACTTCAATGAACCACAAAACTCTTTCAAATTTCAAAAGCGTGTTCACCCGGACCCCCAACAACAAACGCTTGAGCCTAGTTTTGAAGCTTAAGTGCAAGGTTATATGGCATCACATACTGAAAGAATGTAAAGGTTTGAAGAGGCCATCTTTAAGCAAAAGGAAGAGATCAACGAAAGAATGACGGAGACATTTAGTCTTTTCAAAGAACTTACAATAAGTAATTATCGAAAAAAGTGTTAGTTAGAGAAGAAGTTGGTAACCCATCACGAAATACGTCAACGCCATCTCTCTTGTTAGAATGTAAAATGATAAAGGTATAGTAAGTAACGCGGTTGTTGATAAGAATATTATAGAGCCTATCGAACTAGTTGATAAAGAGGAAGCAATGGATGATGAAATGGATACTGAATCAATTAGAAGTGTGAAAGACGATTCAACTAGATGGGGAAAATACGCTGATGGATTACTGGAAATCCCTAGGTCACAACCGATAGGATATTACCTTAAGCATTAAATCAATAAAAAAACAATCGAGGGTCTTGTAGATAACCATAAGTACAACGATTCTTTGATAGCATAAAATGGATAATGAGACCTATAATCAGTTACCCGTAGGACCCATGTACAACGCAATTCTCAAAAAGAAGTTAGCTAAAAAGGATGAAAGAGGAGGCAATTTCATAATGCCATGTAGCATAGGAAGGTTAAAATTCATGAACGCCTTACCTGACTGATGTGAGGGTCGTAGAGACTTCTACAAGAAGTTTTATAACTCCCTAGGCAGTGTACCTAATCGTTGCAGTGTAGTATAGGCAAGACTCGGGGGTTGTTATCGTTCTCTAGGGGAATAGATTGGGAAGGCTTGAATAGAGCTTAACCAAGATCTACGGGATTGAAAGGAGATTACTTTTTGTACTTTTATATTTTATAGAAAGCAAGTAAATCAATGACTTGAGAGGTTGGGTTGATTAACTAATAATTAAACTAATTATAATCTATACTACTAGTGATAACTTTATGATAAAATAATGTATTTACTTAATCATGCATTACTCATTAGATTGCTTCTCCTAATCCTGTTGCCTTGTCACACTCGTGATGATCTGTGTAAGTATTTCCTAAGTCATGAACGAATTACACGAACCCGCCGTCTATTTAATATTTCGTTAAGGCAACACACAAGTACGGTAGTATGAATACTATTACAAGGCCCCTAAGAGTATAGTAAATGTAATTGAAATATCTTAAGAGGGATCAACCATATAAGGGGTAAGGTAGTATGAAGACTATTACCGATGGTATCCTTTCTACACTTCTCGCGTTTCCCTAGACGTCTATGCCAATTTAATATCTTATGGCTAGTTTTCTAAAGCCTAACGCGCACATCCATCACAAGAAGCAATAGTAATAGGATCTACAATCCAACTTTCATGCAATCATAAGCAAATACAAAAGAGGGATTAGCCTAATATGTTATAAAGAAAGCAAGAACATAAATCAATCAAACAATACATAGACATATTGAATGATTAAAGATAGATAATCTTACTTGATTAAAACATGGATCAAGGTAAGTTTCAATAGGGTTTTGAGGCCCTAAAGTCGGCCTAAAAGCTGACAAAATACTTAGGGTTTGGCTGTTATACAAAGTTACACACCTAAAACCCTAAATTTGGCTTAATTTATATATAGGGAAATCGTCGCGATGGCGTGCAGTTGTAGTAGCGACGCCGTCACGGGATAGAATCTTTTAGGTCTGATATGAGTCGGTTACGTCTTGACGCCGTCGTCAATTTCCCAACACCGTCACTAGTTAGATCATGACGGCGTCACTTTATGCCTGCGACGCCATCTTTGATTCTTTAAGAGATTTGGTGTAGGTCTGTAGGCTTGTACGTTTCTTCTCCAAATGAGTCCAAGTCACGTGTATTTCCTCCAAATGCCATCTAAGTGCTAAAAACCTAAAAACAAATGATTAAGCACATAATCTGGGCATATTTTCATGATTTAAGGGGTTAAATGACCCCAAAATAGTGTATAAAATAACACCTCATCAAATACCCCTACACTTGGGATTTGCTTATCCTCAAGCAAATGAGATTTTCTACCTAGACAATAGCAATATTAGGTTCATTTAGCCTACTCTTTAAAAGCAGTTTACAACACAACTTTCTAGACCTCGTAATTAAAAGCACGAAAAACATATACTAGCACCTCACATAAGTGTTTGGATTCTCTTTTTCTCTCGGGTGTATAATAAATTATAACAACTATGGGAAACAGAAAATTAACACTCATTACCTATCATAGCATATAAATTACCATAGGCTTGGTAAAGGATCAAACCTCCATCGCTAGGCGCAAGCATTAATCATTACTATCAAAGAGGCCTTTTTAAAGGGTTATGGGGTGTAGGTGTAAGATAACATTAACAGAAACGGAAATAGATGGGATACATTTGGGGAGTGAATTTTGGGTGAATTTAGGATGAAAGGGTTAGCTAATTATTTATACGAATACACGTTGGTTTAGTTGCTAAGCCAAGAACTCAGACAAGATATCCAAACTCTACAACTCTACATCAATATCTTTCTTTTTCTTTTCTTGACTCTAATATAAACATAGACATAATGATATGGTTGTCGTAAAGACTTTAACAAGAAGTTTTACATCTCCCTAAGCAGAGTACCTAACCATTGTAGTAGTAGTACATGCAAGATTCGGGGGTTGTTATCGTTCTCTAGGGGAATAGGTTGGGAAGGCTTGAACATGGTCTAACAGAATTTCAGGGATTTGAGAGAAGATTATTTATATGTTTTTATATTTTATAAAAAGCAGGTAAATCAATGGTTTGAGAGGTTTGTTTGATAAACTAATAACTAATATAATTAATAAACTAATCTACTAGTGATAACTTTATGATAATTAAATGAATTTACTTAATCACGCATTACTTATTAGATTGTTTCTCCTAATCATGTTTCCTTGTCACACTTGTGATGATATGTGTAAGTATTTCCTAAGTTATGAACGAATTCCATGAATCCGTCGTCTATTTAATATCCTGTTAGGGCAAAGCACAAGTAAGGTAGTATAAAGACTATTACAAGGCCCCTAAGAGTATATTAAATGCATGTGAAATACCTTAAGAGGGATCAACAATATAAGGGGCAAAGTATTATGAAGACTATTACCCTATGGTATCCTTTCTACGTACTCGCGTTTCCCTAGATGTGTCAACAACGATACAAACAAAAGCTGGTTTTCTAAGGCCTAACGCGCACATTCATCAACAAGAAGCAACAGTAAAAGGATCTATAATCCGACTTTTATGCAATCATAAGCAAATACAAAGGAGGGTTTAGCCTCACATGTTATAGATAAAGCAAGAAGATAAATCAATCACACAACACATAGACATATTGAATGATTAATGATAAATGATCTTACTCGATTAAAACATGGATAGAAGGATGTTACAGTAGGGTTTTGAGGCCCTAAAGACGACCTTTAAAGCTGCTACAAGGGCTAGGGTTCATCTCCCTAAGTTATACAAAGTTATCCTAAAAGTTACATACTAAAACCCTAAAAACGGTTTTGTATATATAGGCATATCGACGCGATGGTGTCGCTTGATGCTCCTGAAGCCGTCGCCACGTAGATGGTTCTAGATCCACTTTAAGTCGGCTAAATTATGACGCCGTCGCCAATATTCAGACACCGTCACCAGATAGATCACAACAGCGTCGCTTAGTGCCTGCGACGCCGTCTCCACGTTCTGTAAGCAATACTTCTTGGCGAATCTTGGTGCAAGTCCGTAATCTCGTCCGTTTCTTCTCTAAATGAGCCCAAGTCATGTGTATTTCCTCCAAATGCCATCCAAGTGCTAAAAACCTGAAAACAAACGATTAAGCACATAATCTGGGCATATTTGCATGATTTAAGGGGTTAAATAACCCCGAAATAGTGTATAAAATGACACCTCAACAAATACCCCTACACTTAGGATTTTCTTGTCCTCAAGCAAATGGGCTTTTCTACCTAGACAATAGCAATATGAGGGTCATTTAACCTACTCTTTAAAAGTATTTTACAACACAACCTTCTAGACCTCGTAATTAAAAGCACGAAAAGTATATACTAGCACCTCACATAAGTGTTTGGGATTCTCTCTTTCACTCGGGTGTATAATAAATTATAACATAATGGGGAAACGGAAAATCAACACTCATTACCTGTCATAGCATATAAATTACCATAGGCTTGGTAAAGGATCAAACCTCCACCGCTAGGCGCAAGCATTATTCATTACTATCTAAGAGGTCTTTTAAAGGGTTGTGGGGTGTAGGTGTAAGATAACATATAATGGAAACGGAAACGGATGGGATACATTTGGGTGGTGACTTTGGGTGAATTTGGAGTGGAAGGGTTAGCTAATTATTTATACGAATACACGTTGGTTTGGTTGCTAAGCCAAGACTCGGATGAAGATATACAAACTCTACATCAATCTCTTTTTTTTCTTTTCTTGACTCTAATATAAACATAAGCAAATGGCAGCCCATACACTTTTTTTATATATGATTTTTTGTACAATTTTGCCCTGCCATTGCTTAAACATATAATACATCATGGGGGTTTATAGGCACACCCCTATACTTGAAATTTTACACACTCGATTATTTACAATCTAACTAATGATTCGATTTGAGGTGGATCAAAATAACATGGAGATCATTTAACAAACATATAGGGGTATTGATTTAACTTTTCTTCCCTATTCTTCCGTGAAATAAATAGTATCATAAATCCCAATCGTCCCAAAACTGTATTTACAAGGATAAAGACTTAGCAACCGTGTACTCAAATAATAAACTTGGGTTAAAATAATAATGTACTAAAAGCGAGTACATACAAGGTAGGCTAAGGCGATTTGGGTGTAACAATTGGTTCAAGGGTTAACAATGCTCTTCATTAATAGTCCGGCTTAACCAAAAAATTATGAGAACCATGAAAAGAATAGGCTCAGAGGGGTATACTAGGGGAGTCTTGCACTAAAAATGAGTGCGAAGCACAGGTGTGTGACGATCATAACAATTACAGGTTTAAAACATGGGTTAATCCTAGTGCCTCTTATCTAGCAAATCCTAATACTCACTATGCGGTCTCGGGATGCATCACAAAAATAAGTTCTAGAATTTAATATACTACCAGTACACTCATATAATTTGATACCGATCTCAATGCTCCAGAAAAGGCAAAAAAACCACATATATACATCCGTAACGACAGAATAGACACACATGATTGCTCACTCCTTAACTCGAGAAAGCTAAAGGTATAAACTATCTTAGGTATCAATAATGGATACCCGAATACTTAAAGATCTAAAGGCGAACCTCACATTTTGGGGGTGGAATTCTGAGGGTTTTTTTGCTAGTCATACACATTCCTATCCATGAGATGCTAATAATACTTGGTTTTCGTCGGTATATGTCATAAAAAAAATTTAAATTTTGGTCAAATACCTTTTTATGCTATGTTTCGATATATGACCATCATTTTAAGGAACAAGCATATGGCAAATAAAAGAATAGTTTCTAAGGCTTATTTCCCCTACACTTAAGTTGAACATTGTCCCCAATGTTCTATAGAAGTACCCATAAAAACGAATAAAAGGAAAAGAAAACAAGTAAAAGAAACTAGTACTTCCCTGGTTTGCTCAATAATGGAGAAGAAACATGCGATAACTGGTTAAATCGTCCTCCAAGAATTGTCTAATGAAACTTTCTAAGAACTTCCAAGCTTCTTCTTGTCAAATATAACCTATAATCATAGACAAAGAAAACTACACCAAGCATAAAATCGGCGGGATAGATACATATACAACAAGAGTTTAGGGTTTCGACTCTACAAAACCAGTAAAGATAGGATGAGAGTAATGATATAATTATAGGTTTTCTGCAGGTTTACAAAAGAATTACAAATTTTAGATATTGCACATTTTTTTTTCAGAAATACTTGAATTTTTTTGAATTTTCACATAGCTGGAGACGCGACGCCGTCAGGATAAATCCTGACGCCGTCTCCAGTGTCTGTGAAACTTTCTTCTTCGTTTTTAGTGAGAAATTTCTTGCACGTAATTTTATAAGTCAAATCTTAAACAAAGCACTACATAAAAACCTGGAATTAGTCATTACAATCATATGACTCGAAACTGACGTGAATTAATCTAAATAATTTATTTTAAATGTTTGAATTGGGTTCTTAAAAACCGGATATTTCCCCTACACTTATTTTGATGCAAAATACATTTGATTGCAAATAAGACAAAGTTACAAACAAACAAAGCATGATTACAACTAATTCAAACATAATAAAACAAACAATATAGAATTAAGACACAAGACACTCCTAATATGCAGGAAAAGTAAATATTAGGTTGCCTCCCAAAAAGCGATTTTATTTATTTACGAGTCTTCTAGCTAGACTCGAAGTTACACGTTCTTACGTGACTTATCCTTCATCATCCAAAGTTATATCGTCATCTCTGTTGGTGTCCAATACGCTCTTTTGATATGGTTTCACCCGTTGTTTATTTACATTGAATTCGTTCCCATCTTCATCGTATAGCTTAATCACGCCATTTTTCATGTCCTTGCATACCGAAAATGGTTCGTACCATCTTGAATTTAGTTTATCGAGGAACAGCCTTAAACATAAGTTAAAGAGAAGTACCGTATCGCCTCTTTCATAGTTAGTCGGTGCTTTTATACGTTTATCGTGCCATCTTTTTGTTCTTTCCTTATAGGAGATGGATGATTCGTAAGCATCGAGTCTTACTTCGTCCAACTCATTAATCTGTAAGAACTGATTTGCCCTAGCTTTCATAAGGTCTAAGTTGCAGTTCTTAATGGGCCAATAGGCCTTGTTCTCTAATTCGATAGGAAGATGGCATGCCTTGCAGTAGATTTTTCTAAATGGGGTCGTTCCTAAGCGGGTTTTAAATGCTGTTCGGAATGCCCATAATGCATCATCTAATTTGTAGAACCAATCCTTCCTGTTATTCCTGATGGTTTTCTCAAGGATATGTTTTATTTCCCGGTTTGTGTTTTCGACCAGCCCTCTGAGGGTGATACGCGGTCGAGAATCGGTGAACCACTCCATACCTTTTCATTGTGTCTCCATTTGGTAGTTGCAAAAATGAGTACCCCTATCACTAATAAGGGTTTTTGGTATTCCAAATCGTGTGAAGAGCCTCTTTAGGAAGTTTACTACGTTCCGAGCATCATTGGTGGGAAAGGCCTAAGCCTTTACCCACTTTGATACATAGTCAATAGCTAACAGGATGTATTTGTTTCCGTTTGATAAGGGAAAAGGTCCCATAAAGTCTATTCCCCAGACATCAAATATTTTACAGACTTGGATGTATTTTTGAGGTGTTTCATCCCTTGAGGAGATGTTTCCTGCTCGTTGACATGCATCGCAAACTTGGACCAACTTACGTGCATCGTGGAATATATGTGGCCAATAGAATCCGGCTTTTAAGACCTTTCTCGCAGTAGTGGCGATGCCATGATGTCCTCCAGATGGTCTGCTGTGACATTGTCGAAGGATTTATGCCGCCTCATCTCTGGCTACGCACCTTCGTATGATTCGCACAACACACTGTTTGAATAGGAATGGCTCATCCCAAAAGTAGTGTCTTAAATCGCTAAAGAATGTTTGCTTTTCTTGACGGGTGGATCGGAAGGGTAGCACTCAGCTAGCTAAATAGTTAGCATAGTTAATATACCATGGTTCGTTGTTCTTATCAGAAATTGTCATTAATCGCTCTTCAAGGAATAAATTACTTATTTCAGCCTTGGTTAGCTTTCCAAGATCAGGGTTTTCAAGTCGGGAGAGATAATTAGCTGCTAGATTCTTGGTACCTTTCTTATCATGTATCTCGATATCGAATTCTTAGAGTAGTAGGATCCATCGAATCAGTCATGGTTTTGCGTCTTGTTTAGTGAAGAGGTATCGCAGGACTGAGTGATCCGTGAAAACGATGGTCTTGGACAAGACCAAGTATTGATAGAACTTATAGAATGCGAAGATGACAGCCAAAAGCTCCTTTTCGGTAGTTGTGTAATTCTCTTGAGCTTCGTTCATCATTTTGCTGGCATAGTGTATGGGTTTGAAATGTTTGTCGATTCTCTGTCCTAGCACTGATCCGACAGCATAATCGCTTACGTCGCACATGACTTCGAATGGTAATGACCAATCTGGCTTGGTCATGATTGGTGCTTCCGTCAGTTCACGTTTTAACTTATCGAATGCTTGGATGCACTATGCGGAGAAATTAAATAGGGTGTCTTTAACCAGGAGTTGGGTCATTGGGTGTGCGATTTGTGAGAAATCCTTTATGAATCTTCTATAGAACCCAGCATGTCATAGGAAGCTTCAGATGGATTTCACATTCATGGGGTATGGTAGTTTGGAGATTGCTTTGATTTTTGCTTTTTTGACCTCAATTCCTGAACCTGAGACCTTATGGCCGAGGATGATCCATTCTTTTACCATGAAATGACACTTTTTGCAGTTTAACACAAGGTGGTTTCCTCGCACCTTTTTAGCATCTTTTCAAGGTTTTTTAGGCAATGGTCGAAAGAGTTACCAAAGACGGAGAAATCATCCATGAATACCTCCATGCTATCTTCGATAAGCTCATGGAATATGGCTGTCATGCAGCGCTGAAAGGTTGCTGGGGCATTACACAATCCGAAGGGCATTCGTTTATATGCGAAGGTTTCGTAAGGGCAGGTGAATGTGGTTTTCTCCTAATCTTCAGGGGCGATAAGGATTTGAAAGTATCCTAAAAACCCGTCTATAAAGCAGTAGTACTCATGCCCAGCTAGACGTTCGAGCATCTGATCGATAAACGAAAGTGAAAAGTGATCCTTCCGGGTCGCGTTATTCAATTTTTGATAGTCGATACACACGCGCCATCCAGTGACCGTCCTTTGTGGGATGAGCTTGTGCTTCTCATTATTTACTACGGTTATTCCTCCTTTTTTTGGGATAACCTGGACTGGACTCACCCAAGGACTATCAGAGATGGGGTAGATTAATCTTGTATCAAGGAGCTTTATGACTTCCTTTTTTACAACCTCCTTGATGTTGGGGTTTACTCGTCTTTGAGGTTGGATACTTGGTTTGAACTCGTCTTCCATGAGATTTTCGTGAGTGCAAAAAGAGGAATCGATCAAATCCGTAATACTCTAGGCGATTGCCCCTTTATGATTTTTAAGAACCTCGAGAAGCCTAGCTTTTTCGGTGATGGATAATGCAGATGAGATGACCACTAGGAGTTGGTTGTTTTCTTGGAGGAAAGCGTACTCAAGGTGTTCGGGTAACTCCTTTAGTTTAAGTTTGGGTGGTTTGACACTTGATGGTTTTAATCTATTCTTCGGGGCCTTCCATTCAAGTGGCTCTATCGGCTATGTCCTAGGGTAGAAGGAAACTGCATGCACTTTGTTAGAATCTTTCTCTTCTTCTTCTTCAGCCCATTTTCCATCATGACTTACTGTGTCGACCCATTGTTCTTGGATCATCTTAGTGGTGTGGTCAGCGCAGTATAGGTAATCGTCGCGTGAGTCTTTGGATTTCATGGATTTCCAAATGTTGAAGGTAACAGTTTCACTTCCGAATCTTAGACTTAATTTTCCTTCGTGAACGTCAATTACAGCTCTTGCCGTGGCTAGGAAGGGTCAACCCAAAATGATTGGGACTAGCTCGTCTTTGTCCATCTTCAAAACTATGAAGTCAACTGGGAAGATGAACTTGCTTACTTTTACCAATAGATTCTCATAGACCCTGATGGGGTATTTGATAGATCGATCGGCCAGCTGAATACTCATTTTGGTTGGTTTAAGTTTAGAAATCCTTAATTATCGGAAGAGAGAATGTGGCATAAGATTTATACTTACTCCTAAATCAGCTAAGGAATTCTTGACTGCTAGGGGTCCGATAAGACATGGCAGCGTGAAGCTTCCCGGGTCCCCTTCTTTTTAGGGCAGACTCCTTTGGATGATAGCAAAACATTCCTCACTAAGTTTGACCGAGGAGGCTGCTTTTTCAAGTTTTTCCTTATGTGAAAGGAGATCTTTCAAAACCTTGGCTCCCTTTGGCATGTGGATCATGGCTTCTAGGAACGACAGGTTGATGTAGATCTGTTTGAAGATTGAGAGGAGCCGCTCATCCTCGTCATCCTTTTTCTGCTTCTTTAATCTGGACGGAAAAGGCAGATTGGACGACTTAAAGGGTTGGTAAAAGATGGATGGCCAAGGGGCAGGTTCTTGTATGATGATTGGTTTTGCATCCTTAAACCCTTCTTTTTCGGTTACCCCCTCAATGTGGTTGGCAGATGTCGATTGCGATGGAGCTGGGAAAGGTGGGCCTTGAGTGCTAACTCCTGATCTGGTTGTTATGGCAAAATTTGGTGCTTTAGGTTTAGGAGTTTCACTTTTCCTAATCATGGAGAGGATTTGGGAGAATTGTTCATGCAATTCCTTACGGTGCTGGTCAAGTATTTCTTCTATACCTTTGGTGTGGGACTTCTTTTCGAGCATAAAGTTGGCGAGCTCGTCTTCAAACCTACTTCTAATAGTCCATTCAGACCATCTTCTCCATTTTCTTTACGTTGGCTATTCCCCCATGGCGGGGTATTGTCATTCTGATAGAACCTCAGAAGGGAAGGATCATCATAGATGTCCCCCCGGATAGGCATACCTATTCGGCCAGGTCATTCTATTTGCATTCATCAGCCTCGTGGGATCCTCTGCAGTAGTCGCAAATTAGGTAGGGGTTTTTCAACCCAACCTTTTTAGCAGGTGTTTCAGGGTAGGAGATTTGGTTTCAAGCCCTTTTCAGACGTCCCCTGAATGTAGGTTGCATTGCCTCCGAAATGGAAGAGATGTTCATGGGTGGTGACAGGTCGTCCCATAGATCGTCTTGGTATTAGACATACTCTTCAATTTGATTCCACGCCTCTTATTCGGTGAGAGAATTAAAGTGGAATTGAGCGAATTGATCGAGTTTCCTACGGTTATCCCGAGATATGTTGTCGTGAAAGATTTGTACCAGAAGCCATTTCTATATCCTGTGATGGGGAACCTGTTTGATTAAGTCCTGGAAACAGATCCAGGCGCTTTTGATGGGTTCGTCATCCCCTTGTTTGAATCGAAGGATCAAATCTCTAAGGGATGAGGTACGTCCTATCGGAAAGAAGTGGTCAGGGAATCATAATACGAGCTGATCCCATGTCATGATTTGAGTGGGAGGTATTCTGTTAAGCCATTCTATCACTTTTCCTTTAAGGGAGAAATGGAAGAAGCGTAGCCTAGATGTATCCCTTGTGGGTCCGTCAGCTTGTATGTTATCGATGATACCTAAGTGGTGCTTAACATGACGGAGGGGGTCCTTATTTCTTAATCTTTGGAATGTGCATGTTTTTTGAATTAACCGGATGTCGCGTGAGTCGACGATTCTTCCTGTCTGTTCGGTTGGAAGGGTGATTGGGTTTTGGAAACTAAAGGGATTAGAGTGAGAATGTTCATGTAGGGTTTTGGGAGGTATTGGCGGTTTGGCTCCAGTGTTGTTGGAGGTGGATGCTTCAGCATCAAAGAGGTTTCTTTCGACAATAGAAAAGGATTCGTTCTGCTGTAGACGCCATGCGGTTCTCTTAAGACTTCAAAATTCTCTTTCAGGCTCATCAAGGGGTTTAGTTAACCTTTTAACGGTGCTACGTGTCATGGTAATAGATTTGCAAAACAGATAACATGAAGAAAAGATAGACTACAAGAAAGCTAATATACAGAATTAAAGTCTCACTTGAAAGGATTCAAGCGAGTAGAACTAAGTTAAACTATGATCAAAACCTAACTATTCCCCGACAACGGTGCCAAAAACTTGATGCGGTTGTCGTAAAGACTCCAACAAGAAGTTTTACAACTCCCTAGGCAGAGTACCTAACCGTTGTAGTAGTAGTATAAGCAAGACTCGGGGGTTGTTATCGTTCTCTAGGGGAATGGCTTGATCACGGTCTAACAAAATTTAAGGGTTTGAGAGAAGATTATTTTTGTGTTTTTATATTTTATAGAAAGCAAGTAAAAAAATGGTTTGAGAGGTTGGTTTGATAAACTAATAACTAATCTAATTAATAAACTAATCTACTAGTGATAACTTTATGATAATTAAATGTATTTACTTAATCATGCATTAGTTATCAGATTATTTCTCCTAATCATGTTGCCTTGTCACACTTGTGATGATATGTGTAAGTATTTCCTAAGTTATGAACGAATTACACAAATCCGTCGTCTATTAAATATTCCGTTAAGGCAAAGCACAAGTAAGGTAGTATGAAGACTATTATAAGGCCCCTAAGAGTATATTAAATGCTTGTGAAATACCTTAAAAGGGATCAACCATATAAGGGGCAAGGTAGTATGAAGACTATTACCCTATGGTATCCTTTCTACGCACACGCGTTTCCCTAGATGTGCCAACAGCGATACAGACAAAAGTTGGTTTTCTAAGGCCTAACGCGCACATTCATCAACAAAAAGCAACAGTAAAAGGATCTACAATCTGACTTTCATGCAATCATAAGAAAATACAAAGGAGGGTTTAGCCTCGCATGTTATAGATAAAGCAAGAAAATAAATCAATCACACAACACATAGACATATTGAATGATTAATGATAAATGATCTTACTTGATTAAAACATGGATAAAAGGACGTTACAATAGGGTTTTGAGGCCCTAAAGATGACCTTAAAGTTGCTACAAGGGCTAGGGTTCGTCTCCCTAAGTTATATAAAGTTATCCTAAAAGTTACACACTAAAACCCTAAAAACAGTTTTGTATATATATGCATATCGACGCAACGGCGTTGCTTGATGATCCTGACGTCGTCGCCACATAGATGGTTCTAGATCCACTTTAAGTCGGCTACGTTGTGACGCTGTCGCCAGTATCCAGACACCGTCACCAGATAGATCACGACGGCATTGCTTAGTGCCTGCGACGCCGTCTCCACATTCTGTATGCAATACTTCTTGGTGAATCTTGGTGCAAGTCCGTAATCTCGTCCGTTTCTTCTCCAAATGAGCCCAAGTCACGTGTGTTTCCTCCAAATGCCATCCAAGTGCTAAAAACCTGAAAACAAATGATTAAGCACATAATCTGGGCATATATACATGATTTAAGGGGTTAAATGACCCTGAAATAGTGTATAAAATGACACCTCATCACATAAGCAAATGGTAGCCCGTACATTTTTTTCACTCTTTTTTTATATATAGTTTTTTCCCTACACTTTTGCCATGTCATTGCTTAAACATACGATACATCATGGGGGTTTATAAATACACCCCTACACTTGAAGTTTTACATACTCGATATTTACAATCTAACTAATGACCAGAATTGAGGCGGATCAACATAACATGGAGATCATTTGACAAACATATAGGGTATTGACTTAACTTTTCTTCCCCATTCTTCCGCGAAATAAATACTACCATGAATCCCAATCATCCTAAAACTATATTTACAAGGATAAGGACTTAGCAACCGTGTACTCAATAATTAACTTGGGTTAAAACAATAATGTACTAATAGTGAGTACATACAAGGTAGGCTAAGGCGATTTAGGTGTAACAATTGGTTCAAGGGTGATAATGCTCTTCATTAATAGTCCAGCTTAACCAAAAAATTACGAAAAACATGAAAAGGATAGGCTCGGAGGGTTATACTAGGGGTATCCTGCACTAAAAATGAGTGCATGGCAAGGGTATGAGATAGTTATATAGTCTAAGTGGCCATAATAACAATTACATGTTTAAAACATGGGTTAATACTAGTGCCTCTTATCTATCAAATCCTAATACTTACTATGCGGTCTCGGGATGCATCACAAAAACAAGTTTTAGAATTTAATATACTATCGGTACACGCATATAATTTAATACCGATACCAATGCTCTAGAAAAGGCGAAAAAGACCATACGTACACATCCGTAATGACAGAATAGATACATATGACTGCATTCGAACCTTAACTTGAGAAAGATAAAGGTATAAATTATCTTGTGTATCAAAAATAGATACCCTAATTCCTATAGATCTAAAGGCGAACCTCACATTTTTGGGGTGGAATTCTAACGGTTTTTGTGCTAGTCATATACATTCCTATCTATGAGACGCTATTAATACTCGGTTTTCGTCGGTATGTGTCATAATTTTTTTTAATTTGGGTCAAAATTACCTTTTATGCTATGTTTCGATATATTACCCATTAGTTTAAGGAACAAGCAAATGGCAAATAAAGGAATAGTTTCTAAGGCTTATTTCCCCTACACTTAAGTTGAAAATTATCCCCAATGTTCTATAGAAGTACCCGTATAAACGAATAAAAGGAAAAGAAAACAAGTAAAAGAAACTAGTACTCCCCTGGTTTGCTCAATAATGGAGAAGAAACATGCGATAACTGGTTAAATCGTCCTCCAAGAATCATCCAATGAAACTTCTTAAGAACTTCCAAGCTTTTTTTATCAAATATAACCTGTAATCAAAGATAAAGACAACTACACCAAGAATAAAACCGGTGGGATATATATATATATACAACGAGAGTTTAGGGTTTGACTCTATAAAAGCAGTAAAGATAGGATGAGAGTAATGATGTAATCATAGGTTTATGCAGGTTTATAGAAGAATTACAAATTTTAAATGTGGTGCAAACTATTTTTGAAAAATACTTGAAAATTTTCAAAATTTCCTGTAGCTGGGCTCACGACGCCGTTAGGATAAATCCTGACTCCGTCTCCAGGCTCTGAGCAAAATTTTCTTTTTGTTTTCTTTAAAAAACTTCATGCACGCGATTATATAAGATATTTCATAAATGAAATTGCTGCATGAAATCCGAGATTAGTAAATACAATCATATGACTCGAAACTGACGCGAATTAATCTAAACAATTTATTAATTATGTTTAAATTAGTTTTTAAAAACCGGATATTTCTCCTACACTTATTTTGTTGCAAAATACATTTGATTGTAATTAAGATGAGGTTAAAGACAAAGCAAAGCATGGTTACATAAATGATGAATTCAAACATAAAAGAATAAATGAGAAGAATTAAAACACAAGACACTCCTAATATGCGGGAAAATAAACATTGGGTTGCCTCCCAAGAAGCGCTTTTCTTTATTTATGAGTCTTGTAGCTAGACTCGAAGTCACACGTGCTTACGTGACTTCTCTTTCATCGTCCATTCCGGTCACAGATTCGGGTCCAAGCTCTAGACATTCTTTGTAAAACCCTAATAGTTTGCTCATCACATACCCCACTCCTCTTTTCCTATCTTCTTCGTTCCTAAGGAAAACTGACTTCGTGTGCTCTTTTTCTAGGTCTGACATCTAGTTGTATTGTTCTATCATATGGGGCATTTTATATGCAATTTTATCGATCCGTTCGTGAACCTTACAACACCTTCGGGTGGGTCATGAGTTAAGTTAGATACTTCAACAAAGGGTTTTCCTAATACTACTTGTGATAACCCAGGGTCTATAATCGAACTGATATCCTGAACAATCACAAAGTCTGTGACGTAAGTGAAGTTCCTTACGAAAACATGCATTCCCTTAATCCTTCTTGTGAAATTGCTAACTCATCTATCCGAATTTTCCTTAGGGTCAAGTTTTCTTCTCATGATCCATTTATACATCATTCAGGTCATGATATTTAGAGGGGAGTTAAGATCAATGTAGGCTCTTTCCACATGTACATGTCTAATGTTGCATGGTATTTTAAGGTTTGATGGACACCCTTCCATGATGATGGGGTTTCTCAGGAATACTGAAGGGATGGGGCCACATATGAGATACTTGTGATATGCAAGCTCGCTTCGAGTTGGAAATATGTCAAAATACTCTACCTTTAATCCTCCTGCTTCGGGTTTCTCCTTGCGGGAATCGTCATTCTTCTTAACTATCTTAATAAACATAATGTCACCATCATCCCCTTTGGTGCAAACAAATTCTATGTCGGATAACTGGGAGACCAAGCCCAGCGATTCAAAGAATGAATCAAGTTTGAGGACTTTTTTCATGATCAATGAAACTGATCTATCAGGTGGTGTGGAAGGGTTGGTATCGATATCTTTCAAGCTGCCCTTCTCTTCTTCCTCATTCTCTTCTGGCTTATCATTATAGGAGTCGCTTTGTTGTTTGGGATGGATCATGATGGTGTTAATCGAACCCGTAGATTTGGGTTGAGCATTGGAGGTCTTCTGTTGGGTAAGAACGAGCAGACAAAATTAAAGAGGTAGAGTTAACATTTAGTTTTGGCTTCTTAATCGTGTCGCTAGGAAGTGCTCTAGCTATTTGATCGGTGATGGCATTTAATACTGTGTCGATTTTGTTGGTCATCTTGCTTTGTTGTCGCGTGAAATCGGCTTCAAACTTGGACAATCTGTCTTGAGATGCCATGAAGTTGGACACCAATCCTTCGAGATTTGATTGATTGTTAAAATTTTGAGGATTGTTGTTGAAGGAGCGGTTCGGGATCGAACAGTTGGGTTGGAACCGGTTAGGTGAGTTTGAAAAATTATTTTGAGAATTTTGGGGTTGTCTCTACCTAAGGTTTGGGTGACTTTTCGATGACGGATTGTAGGTGTCACCATAATTGTTTTGCTCTGGCTTGAAAGTGTACCACTTACCTGTCGCTTCTTCGGTATGCGAGGATGCATATTCACCAAAGGCTTGTTCAGGATTTTCCATGCAATAATGAGTGTCATAGGGACCACTACAGATCTCACATGAGGAAGTGATCTTGTTCACTTGAGTAGATTGCATCGAAGCAATGTGAGCTTCCATCAAGTGTTGAACTTGATTTTCGAGCTCTATGAGGCGGCGGTCGGATGTACTCAGGACATCTTAAGGCAAATAGATTGCATTGACCAGCTTAGCAAAATCCCTTAGGTCGTTCCAACTTTTGTTGTCATAGAGGGAGAGGTCCTCTAATAATGCCCAAGATTCTTTGGCGTTTCTGTCACAAAGCTTACCACCGGCTGATTGGTCAATGGTTCGTCTTATGGCGAGAGTGACATGGTCATAAAATATTTGGACTTTGAGCCAAAGGTCAATGCCATAATGAGGGACTTTTTGTAGTAAGTCCTTGAAATGAGTCCATGCTTTTGAGAGAGATTCTCCGTGATGTTGTTGGAACATAAGGATATCGTTGCGAAGTTTTGCAGTCCTTCCTGGTGGAAAGAATTGAGCAAGGAAACGAGTAGTAAGATCCTCCCATGTGGTGATGGAACCTGCTGGAAGACGTTCAAGCTAATTGCTAGCTAGATCGCGAAGGGAAAATTGAAATAAACGCAGGCGCGTTCTTTCCTTATTTCACCGTCAAGGTCAAGTGAGTCCACAAGTTTTAAGAAATACTTGAGGTGTTGGTTTGGATCCTCGGACTGAAGTCCGTGGAATGAGCATCCGTTTTGCATCAACTGGATGGTGTCGGATAGAAGAGGTATCACATTGTTCCCTACGGGGAGCTCAATGGTATTCCTGTAGCCCTCGTGGCTAGGTTTGGAGTAATCTCCAAGAGTACAGATAGGATTCGCGTCTCCCATGGTGGTTGACAAGAATGGATTACGAAACAATTAACAAAAAAAAAGATAGACTACAAGAAAGCTAATATACGAAAATAAAATTCTCACTTGAAAGGATTCAAGCGAGTAGAACTAAGCTAAACTAAGTTCGAAACCTAACTATTCCCCATGCAGCGGCGCCAAATACTTGATGTGAGGGTCGTAGAGACTTCTACAAGAAGTTTTACAACTCTCTAGGCAGTGTACCTAATCGTTGTAGTGTAGTATAGGAAAGACTAAGGGGTTGTTATCGTTCTCTAAGGGAATAGGTTGGGAAGGCTCGAATAGAGCTTAACCGATATCTATGGGATTGAAAGGAGATTATTTTTTGTATTTTTATATTTATAAAAAGCAAGTAAATCAATTATTTGAGAGGTTGGGTTGATTAACTATAAACTAATTATAATCTATACTACTAATGATAACCTTATAATAAAATAATGTATTTACTTAATCATGCATTACTCATTAGATTGCTTCTCCTAATCTTGTTGCCTTGTCACACTCATGATGATCTGTGTAAGTATTTCCTAAGTCATGAACGAATTACACGAACCCGCCGTCTATTTAATATTCCGTTAAGGCAACGCACAAGTAAGGTAGTATGAAGACTATTACAAGGCCCCTAAGAGTATATT
This sequence comes from Tanacetum coccineum, assembly GCA_026074375.1. NCBI lineage: Eukaryota > Viridiplantae > Streptophyta > Magnoliopsida > Asterales > Asteraceae > Tanacetum > Tanacetum coccineum. Next base: position 93,525 of record BQNB010006022.1, read on the forward strand.
AAATGCAATAGAAATATATTAAGAGGGATCAACCATATAAGGGGTAAGGTAGTATGAAGACTATTACCGATGGTATCCTTTCTACACTTCTTACGTTTCCCTAGACGTCTATGCCAATTTAATATCTTATGGCTAGTTTTCTAAAGCCTAACGCGTACATCCATCACAAGAAGCAACAGTAATAGTATCTATAATCCAACTTTCATGCAATCATAAGCAAATACAAAGGAGGGTTTAGCCTAACATGTTAAAAAGAAAGCAAGAACATGAATTAATCAAACAACACATAAACATGTAGAATGATTAAAGATAGATAATCTTACTTGACTAAAACATGGATCAAGGTCAGTTACAATAGGGTTTTAAGGCCCTAAAGTTGGCCTAGAAGCTAACAAAATACTTAGGGTTCGGCTCCCAAAAGTTATACAAAGTTACACACCTAAAACCTTAAATTTGGCTTAATATTTAGGGAAATCGACGTGATGGCGTCTAGTTGTGGTCGTGACGCCGTCATGGGATAGAATCTTCTAGGTCTGATATGATTCGGTTACATCCTGACACCGTCGTCAATTTCCTGACGCCGTCACTAGATAGATCGCGACGATGTCGCTTTATGCCTGTGACGCCGTCTCCACGCTCTGTATGCACAATCCTTCAAGAGATTTGGTGTAGGTCCGTAGTCTTGTATGTTTATTCTCCAAATGAGCCCAAGTCACGTGTATTTCCTTCAGATGCCATCCAAGTGCCAAAAACCTGAAAAATAAACAATTAAGCACATAATCTAGGCATATTTGCATGATTTAAGGGGTTAAATGACTCTGAAATAGTGTATAAAATGACACCTCATCATATACCTACTGATTACCTATTGCACCGAAGGTGGTGGTAACAGCTATCGCTCCGCCTGCCAGGGTACTTGAACTGATCATTCATCCATCTACATAGACTGGTCCATCTGATGCACCAGAGTTACCTATGGTTTCACCTTTCTTATGTTCAGATGATTCTGATTCAGACCCTGAGTCTGAGCCAGCTGATGAGATACCTAAGAGACATGTATCACTTCGACTTTATAATGATGTGGTTTCTAGGTAGAGAGACAAGGTTAGATTTCGTCCATCTTTGCCATCAGGATCAACATCACCCGATACTTCTATGACATCTATAGAGATTCCAGTTGCCCCTATTCCACCAGCACCGTCTACAGAGATTGCTACCACATCACTTGCTTGTGACACACTTACTCAAGTGATTACAGCTTCATTGGCCGTCCATAGTCGTATTCGGATAACCGCAAGGAAGAGTGCATTGGGATTGAGACCCCTTATGATACCCGCACGTAGTGCAGCTCGTCGTGCAGCGAGAGCTAGTCTATCAGCACCTTTATTTGAGTCATCTTCATCTAGTTCTTCATCAGGTTCTGCATCACACACTTTAGAGAGTTCTCCTACTTCATTACATGATACACACATTTCTTATCTAGAGGATTCTTCACACCATTCTACTGAGACTGCTCGTACTCCATCTGGTCTATTGAACCGTATGTCATCTTATGATACACCTTCATCCTCTACATCGACTGGGCCCCCTCGGAAGAAGTGCCAGTCGTCAGCTTCATCAGTTCTGTCTATAGTTCATCTGGTGGGAGCCCTATCACCGATACGAGCTGACATCCTACCACCTCATAAGAGGACTAAAGATTCACCCACTGCATTTTCTCATGAGTTGGGTGATGAGGGTAGACTAAAGACATGTTCAGAGTCGGATACAGATTCCGATGTCCATGCAGACATTGCGGCCGATATTGTGGTTGCTGCTGTTGTAACTGCTGCGAAATTTGATGGGGCAGGTATTGAGCTCGGGTTGGCAGTAGTAGAGGCTGAGAGCGAGCCAGAGGAGGCAGAGGCTGATTATCAGGCCGATGCAGAGATTGGTCCAGAGGATAGTACTTGAGATACTATGGATGTTGAGGTCGATGTTGTTGTAGGGATTGATATCCCGAACGACCCACTTATGACTGACGCTATTTAGAGATTGAAGCACCTTGAAGAGGGTGTTCATTCTATGTAAGACCACATACTTGAGATGCCTATTCAGAGGTTCATGAAGATTGAGGCTGAGTAAAGGGAGCAAGAGGCTAGGAACCTAATTGCTAATGGTGAGAGGTCTAGTTTGTTAGGGCGTGTTGCGGCCTTAGAGGGTAGCAACGCGAGACTTCGTGATGCTCTAAGTGTTGAAAGAGTGAGATCTAACAATTTACAATGACGCTTTGGCTATATGGAGGATGAGTTCAGGCAGATCTGTGAGCTTCATGCTTATGAGAGTCAGAGACTTTGGAGGATGGATACTTTCTTGATGAGGAGTCAGGGTTATCACCCTTATTCGGGTAGTATCATGGATTATATATGGATTCTAGTTGGAGAGTAGTAGTAGTAGTAGTGTAGTGGTAGAAATCAAAAACCCATTTTGAGAAATGTGTAACCGACTATGAATTATACGTGATATGAAATCTTATCATTATTATGACTTCCTCTTGCGTTTGTTCCTCATAATGATATTATTTATTCATTCTAGCAAAACATAACTCTTTTTTATTTTATAGCTTCATATTGAAAATCTTTAAGTGCAGGATCTCCCTTAGGAAGCCTACACTTTTGAGTTGCACTTGTGCATAGTGAACCAGTACTAACTACAAATTAGTACTGCTGTCACTTTTGGCTTAAGATTAAGCCAAGTAATCTTAGGACTTAGCTTTTCAACTTAAGGTAGTATATAGTTTAGAGGTAGCTTACTTTTGAATTAGGTAATAGATTTAGATTTATTGCTTTTTAGCTAGCTTAATTTGCTGCCACAATTCACCAAAGTGCACCAGTACTAACTAAAAGTTAGTACTGCTGTCACAAGTTAGTACTGCCACCTTTGGCTTAATTATTAGGTAAAAAGTATGTGTATTTAAACACATACCACTATTTACTAAAAAGAAAGACTCCAATCTCATTATTGTCCAAATATAGTTTACATTTTCTAGCTTATTTTCCTAGCTTAATTTAGTTGTCAAAATCAGTAAAAACTCTGAAAACACCAAAAACAGTAGGTTAGTAATTTAGCTTATTAATTTTTGAATCTTAGCTTAAGGTGGTAGAATTTATAGCTATTATAGGTAGATTATAAGTAGTTTAATAAGTCCTTAAAGTTTTAGAGTCCAGTGTAGCTTTTTAAGGACTTTAGCTTATTTGGATTTTTGCTTATTGCTTTGGGTTTCCGAGTTTGCTTAGTTCATGCTCAATTTTAGTTGCTTAAAAGTACTTCTAGGTTAGATTTTTTAGCATTTTTAGATTAAGCAAATCATCAGCTATCTAGATCATTTTACCTTTTTAGAATTGAGCTTAATTTGAGCATTTTATAGCTGATTTAGTAAAACAAAGTCCAAACCCCTAGTTTCTGTAACAGCTTATTGAGAAGCTCTTTTAGAGTTTATCTTTGAGTTTCAAACCATAGTGCTTTTGTTAAAGTTGTTCCCCCTAGCTTATTTTATAAATTTGCTTCTTTAAGTTTTTGCTGAAAAGCACTTTTAATTTCAACTTATCTTTAAGCCTAAATTAGACTTAGTTTGAAGTCGGGTTAAGTCCTCAGGGATTGTTGGGAATTATGATTTGATGATTACAAAACCTTATATGCGACATTAAAGAATGAAGAAATAACAAGGACTTAAAATGTAATATTGTAGTTAGCTTTCTGTGTAAGCTAGGTTTTATTGTAAACCCTAGCCTCTCTAGTTTAAAAAGAGAGGTAGGGGCGTCTGGTTCAGCAGGATCCAGAATAGAATTAGGTCTCTCCCAATGAGAGTCTAATAGTTATCATAGTTAGCCTATCCCTAAGATCATTTGATCTTGGGGTAAGTGATTAATAGAAAACCTTGTTTAGTAATATTGTGTTCTTATAATTTCCGCTGTGCATATCAATATTACTGATCCTAGATGTGCTAGATCATGGTTTAACAATTGGTATCAGAGCGGGTTGCTCTTGATATCTAGGATTCAAGGTTTTATGGTCGAAGAATGAAGAAGAAACCGTAAATTCGTATATGGTTTTTATGTTCGTTACTTTTTGGGCAGCCATGGTAAAACGATGATAAATCGTTTGTTAACCGTTGGATCGTCACGAAATTTTAACCGGAGGTTCTATACACATATAGGTATGATCTGACCGGAGCGATCTTTGATTTAAGTCCTCAAATTAAAGATACGATGTTTTTAAAACTGCTGCAGAAAAGGCATTTTTCAAGTTTTCGTTTGGTGTTTCTGTGAAGTGATGTTTTTACTAGCTTTGGTGAGTCAATCTTTTGATTGATGATGAACCCTAGTAACATGTTTACCAATGACGAATCTTCATGTTCTTCTGTTAGAGTATGTATCTTTTGGTGCTTGGGTGTGTATACAGCAAGTGACGACACAAGGCATTGAACAGCGATTGCAGCAGCCAAAGATGCGTAGGTATGACAAGTATTTAAACACTAGTATTGCTGCCTTATTTATTTTTGTATTGCTCGTCAACATTTAGTACTGTTGGGTTTACAAACTAGTTCTGCTGTTTGTTTTCTGCTGATATGTAAACCCTAAAGATTAGGGTTTGCTAGACGTAAAAGATCCACATGGTGTTGTTGTGACTGTTGTCTCTTCTACTGGTGTATGAATCAAATGATGGATTTGATGTCGTGTTGATGATCATTGATTTAATCATGGATCATAGAGTTCTCAACCCTAAATCAAAGTAAAAAGCACGTAATTAATTGGTAGGGTTTCAATGGTGTGGTTCGGCTTAATAACCCTACCTGTTAAGGTTCATATGACGCTGCCAAGTTGATAGAATGGTGATGGACGTGGTTGCTGTCACCTGGTGTTTCTGATTCGACATGGGTCTGACCACATCAGCAACAAAGGATGTTGTTGCGAGGTGAACCATTACGTGGTATGATGATGTGGGTGTCATGAACGTAGGGTTTAAGTGGGCATAAAAAAAATGTAAAAATTGCCACGTACTCAATACTGATATTGAAAGTATATTACAACTGTTTAAACTTCAAAGAGTTTGTACTGATGGCTTTTTGTTTTTGTACTGTTCGAGTACTATGTTAATATTGTTGGCAAGATGAATAATGGCTAGGTGCTGTTCATTGAAGGGTAGTACTGTTTGAAGCACATGTGATGTTTGCCTTTTGCTATGATTTGGACGTGTGAGATCAAGAAACAAATATGTTGGGCCACAAGAACAGGTTACTACTTTATCATATTATACACAAACACGTTACTACTGTTTGTAAAAAGATGTTTGTTAAAGGTTGGACGGGTTTGTATGTTATTGGGCTCAAGTAGTATTAATTATGGTTCGTATATATATTAATGTTGCTTGGTGCAAAAGTGGATTAATGTTGTTCAAGGTTAAAAGTTAATACTGTTCACCTAAGGTTTTACTGCCAGAGTCGTCTGACATATCCAGTTTGTACTGCCTACGTTGTCCGAGAAAATCAGTTAATACTGATAGTGTTACCTGATATCGGACAATATTGGTTTTTGGATGGATTTAAATCTCGAATAATGATGATGTGTATGGATCATTTTGACGGTTTAGTGCATGATATAATTCTTGAATGGAAAAGTTACACGCTCCTTTACAAATATTTGGTCGGAGTATGATACGATTCAGCCCTTGACATTGGATCTAGGATACTGGTCGTTGATGCGACGGAGCTCACTGAGACTATCGGCCATAGTATGTGATCGCCATGCATATATTGATTACAAGAATTATACAAAGACATTTTTTTTTGTCTATTTTGCACTGAAGGAAGAGATGATATATGCTACTGAGTT